>VUQH01023343.1:17316-49802 GCA_015106775.1 Etroplus canarensis
GGTCCAATCTGCAGTGGTCAGTATCTATCAAAAGCAGTCCAAGGAAGGAACAGTGGTGGGAAGGAACCAGAGACAGGTTCATGCGTGGCCAGGGCTCACTGGTGCACGTAGAGAAGCAAAAGGGGGACCAACACAATATTATATGATATTTTTCAGAATATTTATATGATATTGGTGATTGTGTGAATGTTGTGAGTGATTGGGTCTTTTTACTTTTTTAATGATTTTTTTATTATTATTTATTTTATTTTATGCACTAGATGGTGGAGCAGCGCTCCTAATTTCATTGTAAGCTCTGTTTCAGTGACAATAATGGTAAATGGTGTCTACTTATATAGTGCTTTTATATATATATATAGTGCTTTTATCTATATTTATATTATATAGTGCTTTTATCTACCTTATTTCTAAGGCCCAAAGCACTTTACAGTTACACTCACTCACCCATTCACAAACCAATGGCGGCAGAGCATGCAAGGTGCTAACCAAGCCATCGTGAGGTTAAGTGTCTTACCCAAAGACAAATGGGCCGGCAGAGTGGGAATCGAACCTACGATCAACCAATCAGGGGTCAACCGCTCTACCTCTGCACCACAGCCGCCACACTATTCTATTCTATTAGGCAGGTGGTCATAATGTTACATAGACCAATTTCTCTCACAGTCTTTGTCTTGGCGTAAAACCTTGTATATGTCCTTCTCTGTTTATGGACTCTTACTTTCTGTTTCAATGTCACATCCATCAAATAAAAGTGTGCAGTCAATCCTCGATGTCTGTATTTGGGTCCTCGCTTCAAGGCTTTGCAAAATATAACAGATTGGTATGTGACAGATAATCACTGCACAGCTAATCAACCAGCTAATGTGACGTACAACTCATTAAACCATCAATTTGTACAAGCTGCAAGCAATCAATAAGGTGTTAACTTTTTCTTAGCATTATTAGATAAGACATAAATAAAGGAGCCTATTTCCAACTAAACAAATCTCTAGCTTAGGGCCCTATCACAACTTGACGATTTAACCAGCATATGTTGACGCATCAAAATTTCTCAAAACGCTGGCATACGCAGGACTAATTTCCCTAGAACATAGTTGACGTACTTGCAGTTCTTTTTCTACACCGGCATACGCTTGTTAAATCGTCATGGTGTGACGGGGCTTTATGAGTAACTTAAAGTGACGTCTGTGTATGTATGTCAGTGATCGCATAACTTACCTACAACTTATGGTCTGTTTATGCGGAACATATGAGCCATACGCTGGCATACAGCGTAAATTTTGTGCATGCTCAAAACTGTTCAGCTACCTCCCCATACAACGACCTCTTAACTTATATAAAACTTGCCAATAACTTATTCCACGTACGACGGTACGTTGCCAAATTTTTCATACATGGGCATACGCTGGTTAAATCGTGGTGTGACAGAGGCTTTAGCTAAATAGTAGCTAAGCTAGAAATGGTTTGTTGTTTTTTTTTCTACATATAAGAACTAAACTTGTTACAAAATGATGTTCTGCTGAGAAACCCTGGGGTCCTAGCATTTATGTGGAGATTACTTTGGCATATACCACCCACTTCAACATGTTGCAAACCAGCGCAGCCCCATAGCAATGCACTCCCCAATGGTAGCATCCTGTCACAGCTACACTTAAAAACTACTCAGGTACAGTTCGCTACTGCCTCCAAACTCATGTTGAGCATAACACGCCTGGTCCCTAGACACCCCAGCCTGCAACCCAGAGAGCCTGGCCGCAGAGGTTCCATGTACCATATCACTTCACATGATTCCAGCAGTGTTGAAACCCTAAAGAATCCATAACACTGTTCAGAGTATATGTAAGGTAGGTCCTGTGAATGGAGTCACATGCCCCATACCCTCTCTAGGAGTTATACCTTACATGGTAAACACTGGTTGATAAGTAACATTATAATGTGAGAACAACATTCATAGTGCTCATAAAGTTATTCACGGTATGATTTCTTTTAACCTGCTGTATGGTAATCAGCTAATTTAACATTAGGATAGCAATCAACAGTGCATTAGCTGACATTACTTTCTGCTTCTTTACAACATCATAGATCATTTTTGTTCTGATTATAAGACCCCATGCAACAAAAATGACACTGTGCATTGAAAAGCAGTATTTACAACATAGAGCCAAAGTATCATAAAAAGAGAACTTGGATTTTATTAAGATGATTTACAACTTATTGCTAACAAACACCAGTTAGTAATTATCACATGCAGAAGGAGTCCCCACATTTTGTCAGTTATGCCTTAGGAGTTCAAATGCAGTCCTGACTTGCCCTTGCTTTGCATCCCCACTTTCTTTCTGGCTACAGTTACATGCTGAAAAATCTCTGGAGAGAAGCAGCAGCAGAGCTCACCTAAAACTGTCTGCCTGCTCGGAGCACACAGACCAAAAACACATTTTCTGGTATGTGAGCTGAGCCTGCCAAGTTAAGTTTTACATCTAAAAAAAGCCTGCCTTTAGCCCCACAATAAAAAAGAAATGAAACAAGCTTGCTCGTTTCTTCTCTATTCCTTCCCTCTCATATTCCACTGGGACACCTAAGGGAATGAAGAAAAGAACAGGGGGGTAACTGGCCTTGTTCTTCTAAAGGGCTGGGACAACCTGCTACGCTAACCTTCTTTTTGCTGTATGTAGTTGTGCCCTCCAGCCGCGATAGGGATTTGTAAAGCCCTCTCCTCACGGTTAAGTTGATAGGTCACAGCACATTCCAGACATTTTCTGTATGTTTGTTTTTCACCAGGAAGGCTCACAATGCTGCCTGCTGCTGCTACAAAGGGCTCTATTCGTCTTTGATCAGCACATCACACCTGAGTAGGTCTAGACATTGACTGAACAAGCAAAAAAGAAAAATCAGAACTTGTTTATGGACTTTTCAGACGTCTCTCATTACATTTTATTCCAACATCAAAGCTTTAAAAAATCCATACTTTTTTGTGCAATGTTACACTACAGTCAGAGTGATATAATTGGGCATCACTCTTGGCAACAAAGAGACAGGATCAAAATTTTACATTTCATGAACAGCCCACAGTACTGAACGAAAGTCTTGGGAAATATGTGCAATTATTTACTCAAATATGTAAACATAAATGGAAATACATTACACAAGGCAAAAAGTTTGCACAATTCTAATGGGCTTAGCAGTCACCACATTTATTCTTCAACACAGGCTGAACTCTCCGAGGCAAACTTTCTTGGAATTTCATTAAATAGTCTTCAGTTACTTTAATTCTTTAGTCTTCAGGAATAGTTCTTCAGGCTTCTTCGCGGACATTCCAAAACTCTTCTCTGGATGTTGGCTGCCTTTTACTCCATTCTCTATCAAGATGATCCCACATTGCTTCAATAAATTTGAGGTCCGGGCTCTGGAGAGGCCAATCCATGACTGCTAGTGTTTGACTGTGTGTTTTTCTATCCACGTAGACTTTTAGTGCTTTGGCAGTGTGCTTGATATCATTTTCATGCTGAAAAATGAACTTGTTACCAATCAGATGCTTTCCAGACAGTATTGCATGATAGATCAAATTTGCATTTTAATGTCATGCAATTTTCCCCTAGGATTAATAAAGAATTCTAATTGATTCTGATTCCATAAGTTTTGTTTTAAAAATGGCTGCAGACACTCACTGTTGTACCTGACCTCGTCCATACATACTGATGACAATCTGAACCAGGAATTTGGACTCATCTCTTCTTCAAACTTATTGTCACTGATTTTCAGACCAATTCTTGTGTAATTCAACACACCTTAACCCTTTCTCCTTGTTTCCCCTTACTTAAGAATGTTTTCTTGACAGCCACCCTTCCACTGAGACCATTTCTGATGAGGCTTTGGTGAACAGTAGATGAATCAAAAGAAAGGCTATTTCTTAAGGGTATGACTTTCGGATACTGTTCATCTGCTGTCAGTAGCTTTTTAGGTCTTCCATTTCTTCTTTTATCTTCACTTCTCCAGTTTGGTCAGTTTTTTTAGTTTCAGAAAATAGCTCTCTGGAAATCACTATGTTGGTGTAAAAGTACTATTTTATGTCTGTCAAACTGTTATCTTTGACAATTTTTAATAGATTCAGCAAAAGAAATGGGAACGAATCATATGTTTTTGTGACAGGACAAATTTTGTGACAACAAAACACTTAAAGTTATAATTTAAAATTAGTTCTTTGCCAAGTTGTCTGTTATATGTAGACTCAACACTGGTTTATTCCTTGTGTTAGGCACCTTTTTTATGCTGGAATGATTCATAGGTCAGTTTTAAGTGGACTGAACAAAAACACATTTGTGTGAAGATGAACAGGTACAAAGACCAGACTGAAAATGAGTGAAAAAGCAGCCAATGTGAAAAGAAAAAAATTCTGAAAGATCTTAAAAAGTCTGGAAGCAAAATACAAAGAAATGTGGAGTGGCTTGAGACTTTGTCCCTTTGTCATCTCTCCTCCTTTTTCTCATTGAGGTCTATTTGCTGTCTGGAGTTCAGCAGACTCCACATGGTGCTGCCATGCTATGTAGGTTGAGCACCATAGGCTCCTGACCAGACAGAGTCAAAAGAAGCTGGTACGTGCTAAAAGCACTGACCAGTGCCACTTCTCTGCAGTAAATAGTCATGCATTTTAATTAATGAGATATTTCAAAACTGTCTGACAAGATCCTAGACAATCACAAAAGATGCTTCCACATTTGCAGCATCTATTTATTATCCTACCAGCTTCTACCAATTAAGTGCTCACTTGTAAGTATCAAGTAAAACACTAACAGCAGCTTCAAGTGGCTGTAACATTACCAAGAGAGTTCCACGCTTTATTATTGTGTGAATAAAATATCACCTGACATGCTACAGTCATTAGCTTACATATTAATGAAGCACTGATGAGCGCAGTAAATGAGACGCAGTAGTGATGACAGTCTGTCAGAAGATTTTAACCGAAGCAGTTGATGTTATACAATGAATTTATGATAGGGCATTTGAGTAAGTTATAAGCATAGCGCTGTTGTCTGGCAACGTGTTCTGAATATATTCAGCTGTGAATGCAGAAGTCAAATACTAAGCGAGAAGAATTAGAATCAAATAAAAAAGCAAGAAAGATGAAAGAGTGTGGATGAATTAATGATTTTACCTTGGGCTCTAAATAACTATACAGTACAAAGACTTTCAACCCAACTCACTGACCTCAGCTGTGCACCCCTTCAATATTCTGCAAACAGTTTACTGTGCACCTTGAAAACACTGCAGTACAAGTGTTGTGAACACTGTGTTCTCTTAAAGGAAAATTGTATGCCTTTTGGAAGTTTAATTCACAGCTTTTAGGGCAAAAACAGCCACCTGATGAGGAAACACTGTAATTTTCCCTGTTTCTGTGACTGAGCAAGGGGGGAAGGTCCTGAGCTGGCATCCACTCTGAATGTGAAGCCAGGTGAGGAATTAAACAGACCCACACACAGACAGGTGAATTGCCAAAGAGTTTACACCAGAAAGCTGATTGTGGCAGAAGAAGCCTTATTGGGCAGAAGAATCCAGTAGACAGAATGTTAAAATTGCACTGTGTCCTTGAAGTAAGGTATGCAGCTTGTTTGGTCAGCAGATCTCCCTGGCACCAGTGCCTGCTGCGCTGCCCTGCTCTCTACTGCACATGCCTTCTCTCTGCACTGAGTCACCCAAAGACACAATATCTGGCTCATATCAAAGTACTCATGTAGAGTAATCAGAGAACACACCTTTAAATCTATTCAAGATTTCACAGCAAGTAGTGCTTCTAAAGCTACCCTTTGGCCAACTACAGAGCTCAGTGGTATCACTGTGGCAGAAATGGACAGGATGGCAGCCTGGCTGGAGGTTGGCACCATATTTTCACTGTCGCCTCAGCCTTAGAGAAAAACAAATGTTCTTCTTGCATAAAAAAGAGAACATAACAACATAACACTTACAGAGAAACGTACAGTGTGTGTAGTATATGCAGTAGGAGCTAGCTTAGCTGCATGTGCAGCTTGATGTAAGTGGAGTTCAGTTAAGTGATGGAAAATATTTTTCTTTTTTTTTTTTTTAAAAAAAAAAAAACAACTTCAAAATCCTAAAGCACTGACCAGTGCAAAGGTGCAATGATGTGGATCTTTAACTGTTTAACTGTTTTTAGCCTCATCTCATCTGAGAAACACTTTGGCATAACGTAGTCAGCATATTGCCCATACAAAATGATGGGAAAAGTTCTTCTTATATAAAGGCTCAACATGGGTCGGCTGTGGCTCAGGAGGTAAAGCAGATCATCTTCCATCTGTAAGGTTGCCAGTTCAATTCTTGGCTTCTCCAGTCTACATGCCAAAATGCCCTCCTGATGCATCCACCGGAGTGTGAATGTGTGCATGATAGTTCAACGCACTTAAAGGCATTGAATAAAGTGATGTGTGAACGAGGCTTATAGGAACAAGCACTATATAAGTACCTTACCATTTACCCATCAGCCATGTTAGGTACACCTCCAGGCACTTACTTGAGCTTTCTAAATGAATGGAGAAGAGCTATAATGTTCATTTTCATTGTTACTGGACATAAAAACTGCATGTACAGAATTAACAGCCAGCTCTGATTAACAGAAATACACTTGAAATTGCGTGTTTGGCTCAAACTACGGTTTTCAAAAGTGTTATCCTCCCAATAAGTTCTACTTCTATTCTGCGTGAAAAAAGTTACCAAACATTATAGTTCCATTTATAATTCAAAGTGCAGACACAGTCAACATAACATTACTCATCCCACTAGAGCACTGAAAAAAATGCTAACTTTTCATTTCTTAATAACAGCAAGTACATATAGCCTGCCACCCCATAGTTAAAACTATCCCGAACCTCAACTGTGTCCTGGAGTTGGGCGATATGGGAACAATTCATATCACGATGAAATTGTTCATATCGACATGGTTCAAATTTGCGACTGTCTTTTTGCCCTCTGTGTGTAACTGAGCTGTGTAAGGTAACTGCTAACAACAGATAATTACTTTAATCAGCTACTTAAATCCAACATTTTCCACCATGCTTACTGACATTTTTTTTTTTTTTTAAATAAAGTTGGCTATTGTATTTGGGATCTCAATGCGTGTTTTTGTTGTAAGACATGGAGCTGGACAAAGTAGACCCTGTGGTCTGTGGTTGCTTCAGGAGGACCTGTTTGGTTTTGGGACTGTAAAGTCTTACATTGTGCTCTAAAGGATGGTCCTGCTTCAGACATTCAAACATATCAGTATTATTACTGTCTTTGTGGGAACATGCTTTTCACACAGTTCGCAATGCAGCTTCTCTGCTTTCTGTTAGACTTTACACAGCCAAAATATCTCCACAAACCGAATTACTGTGACCTGCTTCTCAACAACGTCCTCGTCCTTTGAGCCTTGGACAGTGTGTCCCTTGCCGTGTCTCCTTTAGTAACTCTCTCCCTCAGGTTTTCCGTTGTTATTGTGTCTATTATCTCAATCGCTCTCTTGAGATGTGGTGCTGCAGAAACACAAACATTAGCAAGTGTCCTGCTGCCGGCTGCTAGCCTACGCTCCACCTAACAAACATGGCAGTAGCTCCTTTCCGGCCACATTATTGGTTCACAGCGCTATTCTTATTATGACTGGCTTTTCGTGCTTTCTGTCAAAACGTGAACAGCATGAGTTTTATCAGCGTTATATCAACCGTGTCTTAAATTAAGCACAAGTTCTATCGTGATAATTACCATTATCACTTTATTACTCTATTGTGTCCATATGTCAGCCCTGTTAAAGAACTCACCAAAGATTTCTGTTAAGGATTCTTTGAGTGCCGCATTCCTCTCTGATAATGACCTTGCATTTCTCTAAGATTACAAAAACACAACAATCAACTTATTTTTTTTTTGCAAAATCAAACAGGTGCACACCTGTTTGCTCTTTATTACACTGCATATTTGACAACACTGTTACCTGTTATAACCTTTGCACTGCAGGTTAGTTTCACAGTATAACTAAAATTTGCAATTCCTGCTAACAGTTTTAACCACATACAGTAACACACTGTTAAAACAGCACCAGCAAGTAAGTGTTGTTCTATGGCTGACTCCATTAAAAAGAATGAAATGTCTTGCTGAGATATTTGCTGAATACATGCAGAGAGAGAAAAGTGCTTGTGTCTCAGTATCATAACAAACTTTAAAATCCTTCTAAGCCAAAAACCCTCACAATACTTCAACAGGGATGCAAAGAAATAGCTGGGAATGAAAAACAATGAATAGTAAAACTTCACAATATAAACATGTTACTAGGGCAAAAATGATAAGTCACAATATCACCAGGGTTGGTTAATGTTCTTCTTTTAAAAGAAAGACTAGTAATTAGTTAATCTGTAAAAACAATAGATCAATTGTTATTGTAATTATCTGCTGCACTCATAAAAACTGAAAACACACACAGTGACACCAAAACTACAGTGCTGCTGAAAATTTTTACCATGTAGTCTCATGGAGAAAATTGAGAAAAGGGCATATTTTAGCTATTACATTCACAGACACTGCATACATTAAATATTCATGAATCCCATAAATGACAAGAGTCCGGATGTTGGTGAGTACTATTAAAAAAAAACAAAAAAAAAACACACAACAGTGAGGACCTACAGTAGAGAGCAACAAAGTAAATTGGCAGGACAATAGCTGCTTCTGTGGATCACTGTTTAGGTAAATGAAAAACACAGTTCTGTGGTTTGCAGCCAATAAATGGAAAGGACCACCTCGACAAAGCATTCAGAGACACAAATGACGAGCAAATGAACCAAAATGCAAACATACACAGTTACATGTGCACAGACTGGCACATATAGGCGAGAGACAAGTCTGTATATGAGAGCAGCAGGAGAATCTGAAGCTCTGCTCTACTCTGAGGCACACCCGTGAAATATTTATGACCCTCCACGTTCCGTCCTCCACTATGGCAGGGGCACAGCAAAAGCAAAGCTGCCTCTCCATCTCCAAGTTGGACTTTACAGCAGCTATTGCAACCTGCTAGATCGTTCCATGGCTCAACATTCTTCTCCTTTGGATCCTATTACAGAGCAAACCAGGAGCCGTGTACAAAGCCCTCTAATCGCCCCAAATCCTACATGTTCTCAAGCTCTTAAAGTATAATGCGATTCTGTATTTGTCAAATGTTTGGTTTTGATCAACAATAGGCTGAGCTCACACAGTGAAAGGTCTTTCTTCATAAGTCGGTGGTGGGACCACAAGTGACCACAGAAAAGAATGACTCAGGATAAGTAAGTGGTCTCTCCTTCACAAAATCTGCAGGCAGACTCACAGGGGTTTCCTGTACACTCATACTTTCCAAAAAGTGTTTTTTTTTTTTTACAAAAGCGCTGACCACCAAAGCCGTCCACTATCCACACCCAGCATGCAAGCCTCCAACCATGATTCAGACGGATTATGGTGTGCTGCTGTAGAGCTGCTCAATTATGGCTAAAATTTTATCTCAAGATTATTTATACTACTCTGCAAAAGTCTTCTTGTTGAAATGTGCAAACATAAAAGGAAATACAGTTCATGAGGCAAAAACAGAGTTTGCACAATTTAAAAAATACAGGAAAGTCTGACTCCTTGGAAGCAAAATGCAAAGAAATGAGGGGAGGCTCAAGACTTCCGCACTGTATTATAAGGGACTAAAATCCTGCATTTTAACTTTTAAGATTTTGTACGTATGTGTGTTTTTCTTTTTTCACTGGACTTCTCTCTATCTCTTGGCTCAACCTAAACTCAACCCGCCACAGCCTATAATGTAGGTGAGGGAGTTTGGGGTTTTTAGAGAAGGGTGAAACCACTATAAAGGAAAGACAACACTGATGTAGCAACTCACTCTGCTCACAGTCCACCACAATTCACAGGGTATTGTAATGGGTGAAGTACAGAAAAAAGTGATAACTTTTCTTATCATTTGTTGGCTAATGAGAATTAAAATCCACCTAGGAATCAAGGAGGCTCGCAAACAGTCATGCTCAAGAGATTATTAAGCAATAATGAAACCTAATGATGCCATTTATGTATAGCTGGCAGAGGGACAAACAGAAAAACTTATTAATCAACACCACAAAATAGAAAAATGGCCATAAAATGACAACTATGCCCATGACCTTGAGCACAGTTTGAGTGACGACCCATTAGGTGATCGCTGTGTGCAACTATGATTAAATTCTGATTAATATGGTAGGAGATGTAGAAATTCTTGGTAGCTGGTGGCCTCGTCATGGCATTAGCTCATTGGTCCTTTGGCCAAATGAGCAAAAAACTAAAGAAAAAAAATTAGAGCACCACTGCAAAAAAAAAAAAATGCAGAAAAATAATTGTTTTATTTAATTTATCTTGTTTCATAAATGTTGGAAGCCCTAACTGTAATCCATCCATCCATTTTCTTAACTGCTTATCCACTTCAGGGTCACGTGGGAACTGGAGCCTAACCCAGCTGACTAATTTTCAGCAAGTTTTCTCATACACTTGATAGCTTCATTATACCTATATATATATATATGGTATTCCTACCTCTCAGGTGGTTGTACTCATATCTCAGTGTGGCTACAACATGTTCTTTTGACAGCTACCATCATCTGGAAAATTCAAAAGATCTCATACAAAAACAACTTCTTGTGACTCATTTTGTCCCCCCTCACTGTGTTTCTATCCTCTCTGCCTCGACTCACTTTGTCAAGTGCTGTAATGCAGCCTTGCTATTACTGTTTAGGGAAAATTTACTGCTGCTTGTTTTGACGCAGTGCATCTTCCTGCTGCAGCAGAAGTGGCAGAATTGTCAGGTAAAAATGAGACTGTAGGGAGCTAAATTGAAATTGATTAATTGTGCAGCCCTACTTTAAGGCACATGTGAAGTTTTAATCTAGAGTGGTGGATTCATCCATTAAAAGCAATTAGATGCAAACCACTGACCATTACACCATCAAGGCTTTGTCTGTGCCAAAGGTTGACAAGCAAGTGTGAGCTTAATCGTCACTATCTCATTACTACTTTACCACTTGACACCACTGTGCCTGGTCACACTTTGCCTACAGGACTAAAGTTTCACCTTATCTAAATGATTAGATAAATCATTAATCTTTTATGATCTTTGGGGGAAACTGGGACAGGGCTGCAACAGAAAATAGAATATGCATTAGAACTACAACAAATGATAACTTTATTAAAATTAGATAACTAGACAGTTTGAAAAAAAAAAAAAAACCATTCTGATTATGTGTTTGCAGAAAGTTTTATCCAAATTTATGTTGCTGGATCTTCCACACAGCTCAACCCTTCTACAAGGTTTCAACAATTACGAACATCCATAATAAAGCAAGACCAAAAGCTTGCCATGGTCCTCTGTCAGTGTTTACTGAAAAGGAGCGGGCACAGCAAGCGCAATGACCAACCAAGAGTTTGGCCGTTTCCCAGCAAACAGCAGCAGTACTAGACTAAAAATGACTTTGTAATCAGAGGGTTTAGAGAGCAAGCAGAGTAGGAGGGCAGAAAACCAGGGAAATGATAGAGTGAGCCTATGAATTACTCAGCAGACACGTCTCTCTCCCTCTTTCCTCCCTGCAGGAGATAATGGGGATCATTCGTCTTCTTGCTCTCCTTTAAGCTCTGTCTCTTGGCCACTGATCTGTATCCAGGTCAGCTTAGAAATAACACAGGTCCTTTCTAATGATGTGTAGAATTTGGTTCGAGGAGAAGCAGCCTCTTTTGAAAAAGCAATCCGTCTCACAAAGCTAGCTAAATCAAGATAAAGAGATTTTTTTAAAAATTTCCCCATCAGCTTCATACTGTAAGTGGGCTTTGGTTACTTCAGATGAAAGTTGGATGTTCAGCATTTTCGGAAACACAGTTTTGAAAGTTAGCTGAAAAGACTGATACCGCCCTTATTTTGTACAGCCGTTTTGACACACACAATGCAGCTTAAACTTCTCTAGTAATAATCTGACAGACTGAACATTAGCCAGACTTTAACCTGCAGGCTCTGTAGTACAAATTCTATGTGATGTTAAATAGGGCCAAAGTTAACTGTCCAGAGTATAGACACCAAGCAAATGAGGTCAGGTGTCCTGCCTTCTCCACACTCTAACGAAGCAGCTCCCTCACTGAAACCACACACTGCATTTGTGAGTGAGCGCCTCTGAAGCAAACTAACTCCTACTGTGTGCTACATCTGTGAAAGGAAAACTGTGGAAAATATCCTGACATTATTCCCCCAAAACTACCCAAAGTTCAGATTAAAGAGAGTGGAAATGGTGGGGAAACAATTAGGCTGGCTCTGATCAAAAGTAGCAATGTTTGGCTACCAGCAGCTGTGAAGCTCAGCAGTTAACATGCTACATTTTATTTGATTAATCCCTACAAATGTGCTGTCAAAAAGGGGGAAAGCATTTTGATATCTCAAAAACACACCTTTACCTTTGAATGTCACCTGTTGAGTCGTGCATCATATGGAGCATCACCAAAGATTTCAGATACTTTTGCCACTTTACTTACTCTGAGCCATTTTTTACATTTAAATGGTATTCAAGGATTAAGTACTGTCATTTGAAAAAAAAAGTTTTTCAACAGACTCTATGTGGTCCTTTAATAATCTAAGTACACCCCATAATTCAATAGCTCATAGAACCACCTTCAGCAGCAATAACTTGAAGTAACTGCTTTCTGTATGATTTTATCAGTCTCTCACATCATCATGCAGGAATTTTGCTCGCTCTTCTTTATAATGTTGCTCCAGTTCATCAAGGTTTGAGGGCATTCATTTATGCAGGTGCCGAGACAGCATTTTAATCAGATTGAGGTCTGGACTTTGACCTGGCCATTGCAACACCTTGATTCTTTTCTTTTTCATCCTTTCTGTTGTAGATTTCCTGCTGTGCTTGTGATTGTCCTTTTGCATGACCCAATTTTGGCCATGCAAAAGGATAAACAGATAGCCTCACATTTCACTCTAGAATACTTTTGTATATAGAGGAGTTCATGGCTGACTTAAGGTGCTCAGGTCCTGTGGCTCCAAAACAAGGCCAAATCATCACCCCTCCACCACCGTGTTTGACAGCTGGTATGAGGTGTTCACACTAATAAGCTGTGTTTAGTTTTCACCAAACATGGTCCTGTGAATTTTGGCCAAACATCTCTACTCTGGTCTCATCTGTCCAAAGGACATTGTTACAGAAGTCCTACGGTTTGTTCAGACGCAACGTTGCAAAGATAAGCCATGCTGCTATTGTTCTTTTTGTGAGAGCAACTCTTTCAAACAAACCATACTTGTTCAGTCTTTTTGTAATTGTACTGTCATGAACTTTAACATTCGACAAGGTAACTACGGCCCATAAAATCAGAAATGCAGCTCTTGGGTTTTTACTATTTCTCTGAGCACTGCACAATCTGACCTTGGGATGAATTTGCTGGGATGTCCACTTTTCGGAAGACTGTCATTGTGTTAACACACCCTGAATGCTGCAGGCCAGCAAACTGCCAAAACTTCAGCTTTTATAGAGGTGGTCACAATTGCTGATGATCAATTAATCAAGTGTATTTGACTAGCGGCATCTGGCTGCTACGTGTTGTCTTAATTCCAATGAAAACACTAAGAGTGTACTTGGTTTTTGACAGGACTGCAAGTCAATGTACCCACTTATCCTGATTCAGCAGAGAAGCCCCAAGTCTACGCTGGAAAGTATTTTCAAGTTATTTAAATACACAGACCTCCTGAATAGGAACAGCATTGAGGTATGCTGTAGATTCATAATGGAAAAAGAGAGAAATAATTATTTGGCCCACATGTTCAGTTGGGCTTCATTTCCCATAAAAAAAAGAAAAAGAAATTCAGCTGAGGATGCCAGCAAAGTGAACTCAAACATTTCTGGACACATGCTCACTGTAATACAAAAACAAAACAAGAGAATATTAGAATAAATGCATCTCTAGAGAAAACAGTTTTTATTATAACCACAATAAGAGTTTCCAGATTGTTTATTTCACACATCAGCAGGTCTAAGCTGCTGACACTGTAATATTATCTAGCTGAGCTGCTAGATCATCTCAAGCTATCCCGATGGCTGGCTGCAGATAAACTGCTTAAGAAAACATACATGACACATCTATTCAGCTTCATGAATTATACAATGCACTTCAAATCTCACACAAACACACCTATTGGCACACTCATGCATACTAAAAACCAAGATGCTCCTCTCTGTAGACAAAGACATGCTTGATGTGAACTTCCTGAGAGAAGAGCTTATTGAGAAGGATAGAAAACCTGTAGGACTCTCACGTTCTCATCTACTTCTAATAAAATGAGCCACCTATTCAGCCCTGTGACAGCATACAAGCGAGAGGCAACCAACGAGCTTCATCACTAGGTGAAAAGTTCACAGCAGCATACACAAAAATGCATTTAGAAAAAGGAATAAATGACATTTCTTTGATCTGAGAGAAAACAGAGAAAATACAGACACAAGGAGAAAAAGAGGGAAGAGTGAGGTTAGAGTCAACCCTGAATATCAGTGGAAAAAAGCAAGAAGAGATAGAGCTATCAAAGCTTCAATATGACAGGATGTGACATGTGGAGAGCAGGAAGAGGAAACTGGACAGATATAGATTAGTTTGGTGGCTGCTCCTGAAAACATGTCTATCCCATTAGGAGTTTGGGCAGCAGTTAATGTGCTTATCAAAGCGTGCACCTTGGGTGTACTCCTAACACTGGTGTGATGCTTGCTGCACAGGATGCAGGAAGAGAAGACTCAATCCAGGCTTTGACTTTGATGGCGCAGTGGATTTTCTTTTATTTATTCAGATATTTTTCAGTTCTGCACTTACTGGCTTGTAGAGTTAACATCTTCTTTAGAGCTGATGAAAAAATGGTCCCACCCTGGGGTCATATTCCAAATCTAAGCAGACTTGAAGTAGGTCATTATTTAGTCAAATTTTGCTCCAGCTCAGCTAATTTTACCACGTGAGAAATAAGGAATGGAGATAACAATGAGTCTCAATTAACTAAAAAAAAAACAATAGAAAGCTTGGTAAAAACAAGAACTCTTTTCATCATAAACTGTATACAAGGGAGCTGAGCCCATCTTTATTCACTCTGCAAACTGCTATGTGACTGTACTTGAACATTTAGTTCTTCAAGCACCAAATATAAAGATGTTTAGGTGTGGGTATAGAAAAAAATCAAGCTGATTTAAAGTTGATTTTCCAACAGCCCTTAATAGAGGCAAAACTATGTTGAGCAGGCTTAAAATTAAAGGTTTATTTAATTCACTGCTCAGAGGCTAATTTATTCTTATTTCAATTTTTATATTTCATATATATTTATATTTACTATTTTGACAATTCACAACTTTTTACATATTGATTAATACAGTTTATGCAGTTTTATCTGTATATATTTATTTATTTACACCTAAGGGAGCACATGGACTCGAAGCAACTGAATCCTGAGACTAATAAAGAAGCCTGATTTTGATTCTGAATAATGGTGAAATTAAATATTTATACAGTGTCTTTATATTTTGCTCCAAAGAAGCCAGACTTTCTTGCAATTTTCAAAAGTGGTCTTGAGCAGCAGTTATCTAGGCTTTCTGAAGGTCTTACAAAGTTTATTCTTTGGACACTGGCTGCTTTTTCACTCATTTTCGGTCCAGTCTTTGAACGTGACAATTTTCAGAAGAATTTATTTTTGTTTTTTAAGCCACTTAACACTGGTATATGATTCATTCCAGCATAAAAAGGCACACAGCAAAAGAACCAGTGTTGTGTCCACATATAACAGACAACTTAGCAAGGAACCAATTTTATATTGTATCTTTAGGCATTTGATGCAAGGGATAGAGTGAGATGGAGGCAGATGATCCGCTGTGGCAACCCCTAACGGGAGCAGTCGAAAGAAGAAGAAGAGTTACTAGCAGCCAGTCACAAAAATACATCATTCGTTCCAATTTCTCTAGTTGATGCTATGAAAAATGCCAAAGATAACACAGTTTGACAGACACAAAAATAGTATTTTTGCACCAACAGGGTGATTCCTAAAGAACTGTTTGCTGAAAACTTTGCATATCTCAGGCGTGGTTTGCAGCGTGTCCTTAAAATTTTGAGGAAAATGAATTCCTTAAGAAACAAGAAAAAAATCTAGCAACGACCTGACACAGGACCTGAGAGATGCATCTGCCTCTTCAGTTGATCCATCTACTTTTTGCTGAAGCCTCATCAGAAATGGTCTCAGTGGAAGGTTGGCTGTCTAGAAGCCATTCTTAAGAAAGGGAAATAGAGAGAAAGGGCTGAGGTATGCCAAATTACACAAGAACTGGCAACAGGTCTTATTGAGTGATGAATAGGCCTAAAGATTATTCAAGAACTGTGGGATATCTTGACAGAGAATGGAGCAAAAGGCAGCAAACGTCAAAAAAAAGAGCTTCGGAATGTCTTTCAAGAAGCCTAGAGAACTTCTCCTGAAGACTACCTAAAGAAATGACAAGAAAGCTTACTGAAGAGATTATGGGCTGTGATGAAGAACAAAGGTAGTTATACCAAATATTGACTTTGAAACTCAGAATTGTACAAACCCTGTTTTGCTTTATGTGCAGTATTTCCATCTGTGTTTTCACATGTTTCAATAAATCATTGTGCCCATTTCCTATTTTCCAAGCAAAATACAAAGAAATAAGGGATGACTCAAGACTTTAGCACAGCACTGTAGCTAAAAACATCAGTAAAAATGTATTACTTTCTCCTTATGCAGGACTCGCGATTTAAAAACTATGTGTTTAGATTTCTGTTGGCAGACAAGGGGATTACTCTATGCTACAGAAACCTGTACTTTTATAGCTATGTGCAGCAAGCTTACAGGCACATATATTCAGCATAAAGGCAAGTCTTAGCTAATAAACCTTAGAAAGTGGCTGCTTTTTACTTTAAACCTTCCATAGATGAGATCTTTGTAGAAAAAGCAGTGCTTGGCTTCCTTTAGGGTGGTTTATAATTAAGAACTAATCAGGGGTCAAAGAGAGGACACACACATACAGACACACAAAGAGAGCACATCTATGCACAGTCCTGAAAACAAACCAGTGAAAACTCAACAATATTCCTGACAAAGCATCACACAAATCCTAACAACCCTTCAACAACCCTTGCTGGCCCTCAAGTGAACAGTTTTACATCCAGGTTGAGAGTGATTAAGTGCATTTAAGTGTGTACGTGTTGTCTTTCTTCTCAACTCTCCTACTTAATACATTTCAAAAGCACTTCTCAGACCCTCTGGGGTTGTGATCTCACACATCAATATCATGGGTGTGTCAGTACATCTGTTAGGACACAGTCATCCGATTAATGTGGTATTTGGAGTCTAACTGTGCGGTATTTAAAAACTTCAGGGCATCAGGAACCGCCTGTCTTCATTAATAAGGAAACAAAGCCTACTGATCAAGTCTAGTTTAATGTAACCAGTCCCTGCGTGGTAGTTACAGTCATGAGGGGAAAACTATGGCAGAAGTTCAGTTTTAGGAAGGACTCCTTAAACGCAGCAGAGGGGCTTCGGTGATGCTGGCGGATTTTCAAACATGTGTACAAAATCCAGACACGGGGCGGTGGTTCTGATAGCTGTCACACACACGAACAATGCGCAAAGCACCCGCAGGATAAACAGCATGCTTTGTGTACATGTTGTTGCCAACTTACCCTCAGACAGCTCCAGCTCCAGCTCCGCCAGCTTCTCCCGGACCTCCGCCGGCAGGGTCATAGCGACAGCCGGCGTGGGCTCCAACATCATCGTGAGCAACCCGGTGGAGCTCCTCTCAGCCATGGTGGTCCAGTAGGAAGAACGAGAGGGTCCACTGGTCCCCGGTGAAGAGAGGGCAATACAACTGAACCCAAAAGACTATGAATTAAACAGCAACAGACCCTCCTCACCTCGCTTGGTTCAGGCTCAGAGCAAACAGGGTGTTGGTGCGTCTCCCGTCTCGCTGCAACGTCGCACAGATGTGTGAGAAATTTCTCCAAACGTCATGACACGGCTAGCTGCGGGGCTAGCAGACACACCTGGCGCCGCGTTTCCATGTAGGGCGTTAGGACAGGGCCCTGCCAGCGTCTCCGAGCCTCTGCTCTGTCTCTCGGCACTGAAGGCGTCCTGACTGTCAGCGGCAGCCTCTCTTCAACTGTGGAGGGAACTCATTCAACTCCTCGCTCGCTTCCCACGGCGCAGTCGCCATTGCATCATAGCAACAGCAGCCCGACCGTGCGCGTTCACGAAGCCCCACTCGTGTGTTTTTGTGTGCAGGGTGAACGCTGCTGTGATGCACAACTTGCCTGCCTCCTACTGTCACCCAGTGGTTTCACGGAGTGGATGATGACCTTTACTTTACCTTTACTCCTGGGGAATTTTTGCGTTTTTTTCCCCATTGCAACATGTGTGTTCTCTCATGGGAAAGAAAAAACATGTTAATCTGATTTAACTTGGTGAAGAGGTGAAACATGTGGAAAGGGACGTGCCGATGTGGTTACCAGGGGTCCCTCTTTATGAGGAACTGCATCGCATTTTTGCTCATTTTTGCTCCATCTTGAGACAATGTCCCACATTCTTCCTGGATCTGCAAGATATGCACATTTCTGGGGTGTGGGTTTTACCCAATGCACGCTAAGAAAACAGGAGGTTTTTATTCTAATCTTTTGAAGGCTAAGGTGTCCAATGCATTTCCAGTTATAAGTCACCAAAATGTCACAAGCTTTGTGGATTTCGGTTATAATATGAAGTGGCAGTACATACTGAGATATAAAGTTATTTCTCTTTTGCAGGAGTTATTGTTCAGTTTTGCACGGTGGAAAATATGGCATGAAATGACTGATAAACCAATCTATGGATGTTTCCTTACTGAAACCCAGAGATGGTTAACAGACAGAACAAGAGCTGAAATAACAGCAAATTAAAAGGGAATACTGGAATATATAAAGACTGATGTATGAGGCAGTAAGAACAAACTTCAGCCTCCTTTCATCCTCTTATCCTTACTTAATAAAGAGTTGGAAAAGTTGCATTCAAATATGTGGCCTCCTATTTTTATTTTCAAGGCAGATATGAAATTTTCAGACTACCTCCCATAAATGCTAACATATCCCACATTGTCCCATATAAACACAGTCTTTGCCCCATATTTTCTTTGTTGGATTTGGTCACCCTACATGCTGAAAGGAGCTGAAATGTCAGTGTAAGAGTTGGCGCTCGAGGATTTGTTTGAAGTTCAAGAACTGAAGGAAATTTAAATGTTAGATCTGGTGCTACATGGCGTTAAAAGTGTCAGATGAAGTGGAAGCCTTGAAATAATTCATGCTAGTGTAAGCTGAGGAGCAAACTATGAGCTTATAAGGTAACTGTGTGAAACAGTTTAGGGCAGGGATGATTCTAGGATCAGACCTTTAGGGGGGGCTCAGGCTCCAGTCAGAATGTCTGCATACATTGCCTTGTGATTAATACATAATACGTAATGAACTAATGATGATGACAATAAAAATAATACTTAGTGAATGACTTAGTAAAATGAATAGGTGCTTGCAAATGTATTCAGTGCTTTCCACCTCTTCCGTTTGATACAAATTACAATGTTACTTTAAAAAACAACCTAATCAGCTGGAGGTCTATTGTAATGTGTAAAAAATAATTCAGAATAATCAGTCATTTTAATATAATACACCTGTTCTAGGGTGGACCCATCGGAGACAAAGACTCAATTATAATTACCAGAATTTTACAAAGAAAGTTTAAGATCAATTTGTGGCAAAGCAGATAGGAAGTGAAACATGCACAATGTTTCAGTCTCTTAACCACATGCACCTTTTGGCTGCTCCCTTGTATTATCCACATTAGTAATTTCACAGAAGTTTTACGCCAGCTGTCCTTCCTGATGCCACCCTCCATGGTGAAGGGGGCTTGTGCCCCCACCTGGGAACAAACCAGGGACCTTTGGCTTGTAAGGCTGAAGCGCAAACCACTACGCTACCAGGGACACTATGGGGGGGGAATTCACCAATATGTTGCATAAAAAAAATCCATTAATGTCAGCTTTTTGAAGAGAGAATACGTTGTGCTGGGCAAGACTTTGCAGCAGTTTAACTGGAAGACAAACAAAAGGAGAAAGGGAGCAAAGTTCAAATGGGGGCAGTCATGAATGAAGGCCTGGAGGGATGAGCAAGCCATTATCAAACACAGCCAAGCCTCCTGAACTTCACTTATCATCATTACTCTATTACCTCTTTTTTTTTTTTTTACTGAGGTGGTACCACTGCAGAGCCAGATCTGCCTTGGTGCCTTTTGGGGACCAGCCTATATTTCATTATGTAGCTTATTTGACCTTGGAGGAAGGTCATGACACACACATTCTGCTGGCTGCATTTGTGAATCATTGGTTAGGTTCTTCCAGTAACTTCCCTCGGCACCACTGACAATAGTGGTTCCAACACTGGCAGTCCCAACCTGTTCTAGACTGAGCACCTCCACAGTTTCTGTGGAAAAAAAGAGATACAGGTAATACAGACAGATTTCATTGCATTAAAAGGGACACGTGTATTAATTTCAGTTTTATGGGAGCTTTGTACAGAATGAAAAAAGACAACAGTGTAATCAAGGTCCTTTGAATGTCGAATTGGTGAAATTTTCAGCTGAAGTCTGTTACAGACTGGAGACTTGGACATTTTACTTTTTAGGGAGATCTAAGGTATTTTCCCAGTCACTTGGAAATTAAATAAAAAAATGTCTTGTGTGATTTGCACTGCTAAAAGGTTGAATGCTGCAGACAGTGAACATAACACAACCCACAATAAATATGGCACTTGTTTTAATAATTTTTTTAGCCTTGTTGTAAATAATGAGCATTAACATGATACAAAAAAAAATGTATACGAAAAGTGTAAAGACACACAGACTATAAGCTGCTGTTTCCAGAGGTGATGATGAAATATAACACAATACAGAGTTTTTATTTAAATATTGAAAAATAGCTTATTGTAGTTAAATTCAACATTTCAATATGTAACTATGTTAGTAGCCTACCAAGTGTATAACAACATTCTGACTACTTCTTTAGCTGCTCCTTTTAGGGGTCACCACAGGGGTTCATCTCCTTCCACCGCACTCTATCCTTTATGTCCTCTTTTGTCACATCAACCCTCTGCATTGCATGTCTTCCTTTACTACATCCATACTACATCTTCCTCTTCTCCTCTTGCCTGGCAGCTCCATCTTCCAACATACTTTGTCCAAAAAAATCCACTATTCCTCCTTTCCACATGTCTAAACCCTCTCAACCTTGCCTCACTGACTTTCTCTCCAAACTGCTCAACCTGAGCTGCTCTTCTGATGTATCCTGTTGATCCTGGTCACTCCCACTGAAAATCTTCAATTCTGCCACCTCCAGCTCTGCCTCCTGTCTTTTTGTCAGTGCCACCGTCTCCATACCATACATCATAGCAGGCCTCACTACCGTCTTGTAAACCTTCCCTTTCACTCTTGCTGCTATTAAACTCATCCACCTTCACCATTCCACCTGCCTCACTTTCATTCACACACATACATTCTGTCTTGCTTTACTGACTTTCATTCCTCTTCTCTCCACTGTCTCGCTGTCCTCATACATGTCCTTTACCACCTTCACACACTTCACCACCACTCCTGACTTCCCTACACAACAGTTTCTCTCTAGACACACTATTATATGATTTCTCTAGACCCACAAAGACACAGAGTGCAAATACTTTTGACCTTCTCTATACTTCATCAGCACACTCTAAGAAAAAAATCACATCTCTAGTACTCTTTAAGGCATGGCTGATTAACGTCATGCCTCTGCAGCTCTGCACGTCGCCCCTGTTCTTGAAAACTGTTACCTTACACTTCATTCCTCAGACATCCACCCTGACATAAATTCAGATTTTTAAAAAATAAAAAAATTAGAGTACATTTTTTATTTAAACAGTCCCAAAAAAACATTGATGGTAGTGAATTATCTAAATAAAAGGACAAAGTCAAGGCACTCCATTAATCAGAGTCAAAAATAATAAAAATATATACGCAAAACAATAAAAGCCATCAGATTTAGATAAGTCCAAATCCAATATAGTGTTTTCTTATTTTATAGTCATTTTCCATGTTTCTAGATAAGTTTAAAAATATAAATAATTTTCAAAAAGCGGCAAAGACTTAAACTCCTCAAAGGTTTCTAGCTGCCCTGTAAAAGGGGAGAAAACAGCAACAAGAAAAAAGCAATAAATAAACAACAAATGAGTGTAAATATTAATATTAAACATTAATTATTCTGAAACTTTGTTAATATTCACAATACTCTAACAGCATGTTTTTATAAATTAACTTCATTAACCTTGTATTGTGAACTTGATGGCTGGGTGTGTGTTTGGTACCTATAAGTTATATGATGTCACTGTCTATGGAGTGACTGTTACTGCTGTTGTATACTATGAATATGTATGCCTGTTGAAACCAATCTGGTTTAATATACCTAAATATTATCTGAGAATTTTCAAAAATTAAATAAATAAAAATTCAAACAAACAGTTGTTTCCTCCTTCGACTATAAAACATGTTATAAGTAAATATAACCAGTAGGTGTCACTGTATACACAGTAAAAATGTTCTTCTTGGGCAAGTTGTGAGCTACCTCAGTACTCTGACATTTCTGCTGGTTTGATTAAAGTGATAAAATATCTTTTAAAAATACAAATCTTTACTCAGAGTATGTTTTACATCAATGTGGTAGGTTGCTTCATGTCGTTTACGGTCACATCTTCCGCTGTATTCAAAGATTTCTTTGTTCACTTCCATTTGAATATCAATAATTTTTGTTTTCCTGTCAGAACACAAACAAAACAACAGTTTAGCTTATAAAGAAAAAAAACCATGATGGTGGAGAGAGGTTAAATTTACTCATACCTCTTTTGAGCCTTGTGTAAAGCATCTGTCAGAGCCTTCAGGTAAACAGAGCGATGCTGCTCTTTTTCTAGCTGACGTTCGTCTGTCCAGCAGTGACTCCAGAACACATCTGCATCTCTAGGAATACATGTGAGAACCCTATCACGACCATCTGGCTCTAGATCTTCATCTCGGTGTTGCATCACAGGGTAGGGCAGATACTCTTGAATGTTGTATCTCTGGATGAAGAAGAGTTTGGGCTTGCCAGCCAATACTGGACATTCATCAGCAGTGACAAGACGTCTGACTCTGTCCAAAGCAAGGCCTCCATATGAGTCCGTGCCCAAGAGATGACTTGTCGAACCCCGGCTAATGATGCAACACACAAAGCCATCACTTCTGAGGTTCTCCATTTGACTGAGAATCTCTCTGAGAGCTGAAAGAGTATCATCAGCACTCAAGTACTTGTGAAGGACCACGGTGAAGTCAAGAGCCTTAAATGTCTGTTCCAACATTTCTGAAGGAGTAAGGAAAGATGAAACATGAATTTAAGTGTCATCTTGATAATAATAAATGAAAAACACAAATGCAGCTGTATGTTCTCATACACAGATCAACCACAACATTAAAACCAGTAAAAGAAGACGTGAATAACATGGAATCAGCTCATTACAATGCAATCTTCGGCTGCAGAACCCTAAGTCTTGGGACTTAAGTGGATGTTTCTTTGGCAATATACTCCTTCACTTAAACATACTCCAAACCAACCACATCCCCATGGCAACAGCACCTCCACCAGCAACATCATGCACCCCACCACACCACAAAAACTGCTTACGAATGGCTTGTTGAACACAACTAAAAGGCAAAGGTGTTGACTCAGCCTCCAAGCTCCCAAGATCCCTGTTCAAGCATCCACTTGATGTTAAGCAATACGCTCGATTCGCAGGTGTCCCACAGGACCCAAAGGATCTGCTGGCAAAGTCCCGGTGCCAGAAACCACAGGTCTGAGGTGTTTTGGCAAAATGAGGGGGACATACAGTTTCGGGCCAGTTGGGTTTTCTGTATATCATAATAAATCATAAACAACTGAGTGGTTGTTTCAGAGTTAATTCAATTTTTTTCAATAATACATGTAATCAAATGTCTTTCCCCCTTTACTGGCACTTCTTATTAAATTTCAGCTAGTTTATAACTTCTACTGCACTGCACTTCAAAGTAATTATTGCTTGTTTTGACTCCACTACAGTTATTTCACAGCTTTTCAAAATTATACTTTACATTTAAACATACAATTGCTGGCCATTTCATTAGGTACACCTGTTCAACTGCTTAACACAAATGTGTAATTGGTTGTTTACAGCAACTTAATGCATTTAGACATGGTCAAGACAGTGTGCTGAATTTCAAATTAAGCATCAGAATTAGGAAGAAATGTGATTTAAGTGACTTGGAGTGTGGCATGGTTGTTAGTGCCAGACAGGTTGGTCTAAAACTTCAGGAAACTGCTGATCTACTGGGATTTTCCCACAAAACCATCTCTACAGTTTACAGAGAACGATCTGAAAATGAGAAAATATCCAGTAAGCGGCAGTTATTTAGGAGACTGATGCCAGAGGTCAGAGGAGAATGGGCTGACTGCTCTGAGCTGATATTAAGGCAGCAGTAACTCCAATACTCCAAAACTTGTTCAACTTGTTTGTAACAAGTTTTTATGCTGAAGAGCATCTCTGAGCAGACAATATGTCGTACCTTGAAGCAGAGCAGGCTATAGCAGCAGAAAACCATACCAGGAAACACTTGTGTCAGCTAAGAACAGGAAACTGAGGTTGGAATTTGCACAGACTCCCCAAAATTGGACACCGGAAGACTGGAAAACTGTTGCTTGCTCTGATGATTCTGCTGCAATTTTTAGATGGTGGGGTCAGAATTTGACATAAATAACAACCTGCCTTGTATCAATGGTTCAGGCTGTTGGTGGCAATATAACCATGTGGGGTACATTTTCTTCAAACTTTGGGCCCCTTAGTACCAACTGACTGTCGTTTAAACACCACAGTCTACCTGAGTATTGTTGCTGACCATGTCCATCATTTTATGACTACAGTGTATCTATAGTTTGATGGCTGCTTCCAGCAGGATAACACAATATATCACAAAGCTCAAATTATCTGCAACTAGTTTCTTGAAAATAACAATGAGTTCACTGTATTCAAATGGCCTCAGCAGTCACCAAAACTCAGTCCAATGGAGAATCTCTGAGATGTGGTGGAACCAGAGATTCACGTCATTGATGACGTGTAGCCAACAAATCTGTAGCACCTCTATGATGTTATCATGTCAACATGGACCAAATTGTCTGAGGCATATTTCCAGCACCTTGTTTAAGTGAAGGCACAAAGAATTCAGGCAGTTCTGAAGCCAAACGGGGGTCCAACCCTAAACTAGAAAAGTGTAACTAATGAAGTGGCCAATGAATGTACACATTAAGTTTATAAAATCCATCATATTGTTCTTTTTAATGGCTCACAACCTTTCAAGCTTGTGACTTTTGGACTTAGCAGGCTTTTCAAAAAACATCAGAGAAATTCTCAAAGACATGCAAATTGGTGGGTAGTTTTCTTTTTTCTTCTTCTCCCATTGATATTTTTTTTAGGTTGAAAACTATATAATATGAATTCCTAACTGTAGATAAAGCTACAACTGTAAAATCCTGCTTACAGACTGATGTCTCTGTATCAAAAACCTTTTAAAAAAAAAAAAAAACCTTTTATGCATGATGATATTTTTATATTACTCCTCCAGTAGAATTATAAATGCACAACTTTACTTTTAATTAAGGATTTCTACATTTTAATTTTGGTACTTTTAAAGTAAAAAAAGGTACAAAGAGCTTTGTGTCTCACCTCCATCTTTACCCACGCAGTCTATAATCACACAGACTCCTCTGGGATTACTGTCAAATTTATAGATACATGGCACACTCTAAAATGCAAAGGAGCAAGCAAAGAAGTTTCAGAAATCCACTTTACTGATTCAGCCTTTGAAAATACAGACAAAATACACCAAGAGTGCGTGACAACCTCACCTCAGGGCTCTGCTCTCTGAATGTAGCTAATGGCCTGTTTACAACCACTGTGGAAAAAGAGCAATATGCTGAAATTTAGAACACAGGAAAGTACATGTGTGGGGCTTTCCAACTGTAAAGCACCTGAGAGATTTCACATCAGCCTATACTTGATGGGGCTGAAAAGGGAATTATGACAGAAAGTATATTTGGGCTATACAGATCTGCATATTTGTGATATTTTGCTAGTCTTACCAGGGGGGGATTCTTGTCTTATTCTCTGTTGAGGGAGGAAAAGAGAAGATTTTCTGAGAATTCATTTTACGAGTGAGAATATTACAGGACACGCAAAATAACTTTTGTAAAGAGTCCTACTTACAGAACCTCTACAGCTTTCCTGTTGAGATGAATTCGGGCACCGTTCAGGTTTCCCACCTGCAAAAAATGTGCATAGACAAACATACAGATCGGAAACAGAAACATTAAAGCACAAGTTATTTTGGGTGGCTAAATAAATTAAGCTGTTAGTCTATGTGAAGTTACTTGGTCAAAACATAACTGAAGATATAATATGATGTGTGCTCCCTGGACAAAGCACATAGAAGGTTTATTTCAAACCTGGAGTGTGGAAAACCTTCCAAAAGAAAGGGATAGTAACTAATAGTAACTGTTTAACTGGGATATGCCAAAATCCTTCTTGGCACTCTGTAACTATCTTGAAACGCCTCTGGACACTTATTTTGAAGGATTATCTTAATTAACTTTGATTTCAATGTCTCTAGGACGTAAAAACTGCATGTATAGAATCACCAGTCAAATCTTATAAAACCACAAAACATTTGCTGACTTTGCCCCAAAATAAGGTTTTAACGAGGTTTTTTTTGTCTTGGAAGTTAAACTTTTACCATCACTTTTACTGTTACAGACTTCTCCAACTTAGTACAGTTCAAGAGTCTTTAAGTACCATGTCTCTCTTATGATGTTTTTGGGTTTCCTGTTCTGTTGTTGTCCACTGAAGAAAAAATGGACTAACTATATTTGAAACAATACAAAACAACATACCAAATCATACCACTGAAACAGTACTGAAAACTAAATTTGCCCGACAGGCAAATATTTTGTCAGCCATGAAGGTTAAATGAAACCAGAAAATGAAATCCATTTTGTACTATACATTTTTTCAGAATCATAATCTTTGAACTTTTTGTTCAAAGTCACCCATTTGCACTGTTACGGCATAATGACAATGCACAGACACTGAAAACTGCCCATCCCTTCATTTTCTTAGATGTTTATCCAAATTAGGGTTACAGAGCAGCTGGAACCAATCCCAGGTGACACAGGGCAAAAGGCAGGGTACATGCTGGGCAGATCGCCAGTCACTGAAAAATGTGCTTAACTATTACTGTTTTTTGTGTTTATGAAAAAAACTTTCTATTCTTTGATTTATGAATTAGATACATTTTAACATGTGCACTGCTTATAAAGAACGTGAAAGAATTCCTGTCTTCCTAAAGTCTTCTACTGTTGTAATACACTATATGGAAAAAAGTATTGAGCCATACATCTTAATCACTGAATTCAGGTGTTTCATTTAGTCCCATTACCATTACAAAACTCAAGCACCTAGCCAAGCAGTCTGCCTTTATAAATATTTGTAAAAGAATGGGTCATTCTATGTGCTCACTGAATTTGAGCACAATACTGTGATAGGATGCCACCCCTGCAACAAGTCAGTTCATGAAATTTCTTCCCTCCTAGATATTCTACCATCAACTGTAAGCGGTATTATTGCAAAGTGGAAGAGTTTAGGAATCACAGCCACAAGTGGCAGACCAAAGTTACAGAATGGGATCACCAAATGCTGAGATGCATAGAGTGAAAAATTCGCCAATGCTCTGCTGAGTCATTAACTGCAGAGTTCCAAACCTCCTTGGGCATTAACATCAGCACAAAATCTGTGCACCAGCAGCTTCATAGTCTCGGTTTCTATGGCTGAGCAACTTCATGCAAGTGTTACATCACCAAGCTCAATGCCATGCATCGGATGTCATGGTATATAGCACGCTACCATTGGACTATGGAATAGTGGAAATGTGTTTTGTGATGTGATGAACAATGCTTCTCTATCTGGCAGTATGATGGACAGGTCTGGGTTTGGTGAATACCGGGAGAAGGATTTTTGCCTGACTACACTGGTGGAGGAGGGATAATGCTACAGAGTTTCTTTTTCTGAGGTTGGCCTGGGCCCTTTAGTTTCATTAATGGGAAATCTTGATGCTTCAGCTTACCAAGACATTTTGGCATTCTATGCTTCCCACTTTGTGAGAAAATTTTGGGGAAGGCCCTTTTCTGTTCCAGCACAACTGTTCCCCAGTGCACAATGGAAAGTCCATAAAAGCAAGGATGGATAAATGTGATGTGAAAGAACTTAAATGGCCTGCACAGAGCCCTGACTTCAACCACCTCCAGCACCTTTGGTTGAATTAGAATAGAGATTACAAGTCAGGCCCTCTTTCCCAACATCACTGTCTGACCTTCTGGATGAATGGGCAAAAAGTCCCACAGACACGCTTCAAAATCTTGTAGAAAGCTGTCCCAGAAGGGGGAAAGCTGTTATAGGTGCAAAGAGGGGACCAAATCCAAATCCACATTAATGCGTATGTACTTAAGATGGGAAGTCAGAAACAGTCCTGTAGGTGTAATGTGTAGGTGGCGCAATACACTTGTCCTTTAGTATCAAGCGTTTAATTTGTGTAACATACCAAAAGAAATCTCACATTTTCAGTTCCCTTTTTTTGAAGAAAGTTTCTCCTTTCAAACTGCGTGAATGCCACAAAATTTTCTTTTCAAGAGAAGTAAAAGTAAAACAGTCTAACCTGATATCCTGTGAGCAGCCAGTTTTTTGGCTAGATCAACCCTGCCAATATTTCTCAAACACTCCTCCACAAGGTTGACTCTTTCGGGTGAGAATGAATCCAGCTTCTCAAGTTCAACAATCATATCCAGGAAATTCTGTCACAGTAAAAAGAGGAATTGTCAGCTGCACTGCAGGTTTCACCAAGCAACTGTCCCAAGAATTTCCCACAGCCTACAATTCAGAATAAATGGAAACAAAACTATGCATAATTTATATACACTACTGGTCAAAAGTTTTAGAACACCCCAATTTTCCACTTTTTAATTAAAATTCAAGCAGTTCAAGTCCAATGAATAGCTTGAAATGGCACAAAGGTAAGTGATGAACTGCCAGAGGTTAAAAAAAGTAAGATTACCTAAATCTGAAAAATAATGTACATTTCAGAATTATACAAAAAGGTCTTTTCAGGGAACAAGCAATAGGTCAACAACTTAAAGCTGTTCTGCAGCAGTGGAGGTAGATCAAGCTTTGAACCCAGCATAACAAGGAACAGACACAGTACAAAGATAATAAATACAAGGACCCAAGGGAAACATGAACCAACACACCGAGACAAGGAGGCTGAATACTGGAAAACATGACGAAGACACAAAGAACCAATAACTAAACGTGAGCTGGAGCAGGAACGATAAAAGTAAAACATAAGGCACACAGCAAAGGGGATGCAACCAAACTGGAAATAAACAAGAACGAGACAGAAGAAAGGAAAACCAAACATCCTAGAATTAAACAAAACCTAGTCCCACAATACCAAAATCCACAAACCATAACACAGTCTCCAGATCTAAACTCTATCAAGCTGGTTTTGGATGAAATAGACAGAAGAGTGAAAGCAAAGCAACCTACAAGTGCCACACATTTATGAAAACTTCTGCAACAGAGTTGGGAAGAACTTGCTGAAGAATATTTGATTTCCATTGTACAATGAGACACTGAACTGCTTGAATTTCAATAAAAAACTGAAAAACTGGGGTGTTCTAAAACTTTTGACCGGTATAGTATTTTTTTTTTACCTTTGCGTTCTCAATCTTCTCACGGGATAATGTGTGACTTAACAAGAATTTAATACTCTTCAGATCTTCAGTATCCAGATCCTCACTTATTTTAGTCATCAATACTCTGCAGTAAGGAAAACCAAACATTGTTAACTTGGATTCTTCATGTCTTTGGATTCATCAGACATCTTAAAACATGTTTTTACCTGAATTGCGGGAGGATCTGTCTGGATTCCCTCTCCAGGTCACCTCTGCTGATTTTAAACACGCTCCTGAGAATATCAAAACGGCCCAGTCGCCACACAAGCTCTGCCAGAAACAGGTGAGCGTTTTCAAGGTGCATCACTTTCAAACTTAGCATCTCCTTCATACAAGCCTCGCTGTGGTCTGTTTCCAAGCTTTCACACAGATAGAAGACCGTCCTGCGTTCACTGCTGCTGAGAGCGGCCGCTATTTCGTTTATGGTCCAAAGCTGATCCGGAGAAGCCATGTGGACTTTGGTAGAAGTTTAACAGCAATGGAGTCCAATATAACGATCCCTACGGGTCATATCAGCCACCATGTTAGAGCCGGCTTCCTAAAACAATCGTGAAAATACAGTAAATGCAACGTTAAGTGCTCAGATTGTAGAAACAACTTACCGTAGAGCTTGAACGGCATACAACAGCAATGTCGAGAAAAGAATTCAGCAAGATGACGCACTACTTAAAACCCTTCACTGGGAAAGTACCGAATTTACACGAAGCGAAAAAACCAAACCACGGAAAACGGAACCCCCGCAGTGAGGTCATCTGAAACAGTAGTGAATGTTTGACTGATATAGTGGTTACTCAGAAGAATTATTATTATTCCACTAACCTTTTGCAAAACGACGCAACAGCTTCTAAATAAACCCCACAAAGTGAAAGTGAAAGAAAACTGCGGCGCTTCCTAATGACAGACTATAGTTTGTGGAGCCTGGTTAGAAACCTTGGACAGGTTTAGGACGATGTTCAAATGCCTCCAGGAGACTTTCAGTGTGATATTAGTAACATAGCAACACGTAAATCTGCAGACTTGATGCATTAAAACGTTTTATATGTAATATTCTCGAAAACTTCACATTTTATGAACATTTACAAGAGTCTGCATGCGTTTGGATGACTAAATCATAAATATAATATAAACTTACACCGTACTGGTTCGTTTTATAATTGCAGGAGGGTGTCAAGAGGTCGGGCACTGGGTGACGCTGGCAACCCTTGAATTTGATTGCCCCCCCACAAATGACTTTGGACAAAAGTACTATTAATTTTGCAATGCCCAATACCCAGAAAACATTTTGTCTTTGAATAAAGGCTGCCTGGTGGTGCTTTTTGCTTTGTTTTTTGATTTGCTTTGTTTGTTTTTTTTAACTTTAGTCATTGTTGAAAATTAATTTCAAAATGAAAGTGTAACTGACATCCTGGGCGTTCCCTCTATGTACTTGTTAAGTATCGCCTTGATGTTAGACTTTCTTGCAAGAGAAAGTTTGTGTTCAAGAGTTGTTTTCTACTTTCTCTTTACTGATTAGGATAAAGCCAAGTTAAAAAAAAAAAAAAAACATTCTGCATAAATTGGTTCTTAATCATCCAATTTGCATTTTTAAAAAACCTGACCTGACACCACCTGATGTGATGTGAGGCATCTAACCTCCTATCAGCAAAAGTGGGGTCAGGTTAGCACTCTTGCTGCACTTTCCCTTGCAGTAAGTGTCATAACTGAATGAGGTCTGAACCCAAATGCAGGACGCAGTGGTAAAAGTTTACAGTTCTTTATTGAAATTGCAAGCTGCTCGCTGGAGAGTGGAGGCAGGGCGGAACCAGCTAGACTTCTCAGCGGCGGAGATGTTGTCATGAGCTCTGCCAGAGCTCGGAAGGACGTTGGTTGTGGCAAGAGAGAACTGCAGCGTCTCAGGGAGGAGAGCGACTGCAACACGGAACACACACACACACACACCGAACTGGCAACAAGCAGTGCTCGCTGCCGGCTTAAGAGTAGCTCCCCAGCTCGCTAGATGGATCAGCGACAGATGTGGCAGCCCTGGACTCCCAGGTGAGCCCCGCAGGTAATTAGGTCAGGCTGCCACACCTCCTGGAGAGCGCGCGCGAGAGAGAGAGAGAGAGAGAGAGAGAGAGAGAGAGACACACACAAACACAACACAAAATATATGACAGGCCGGCCAGGAGGCGAGGTCATGACAGTACCCCCCCGGCGACCTGCCAGGCTTGTCTGGGTGTCTGCGGTGGAACTCCCTCACCATAGAAGGGTCTGGGATGGCAGAGCGAGGCACCCAAGATCTCTCTTCGGGGCCGTATCCTTCCCAATCAGCCAGATATTGGCAGCCACAGCCCCGGCGCCTCACATCCAGCAACCTACGCACCGTGTAAGCTGGCTCGCCATCGATGACCCGGGTGGGTGGAGGGGAGCCAGACGGAGGGCACAACGGGCTGGAACAGACAGGCTTTATCTATGAAACATGGAAAACATTATGAATTTTCATATTTCTAGGCAGCAGGAGGCAAA
>VUQH01023349.1:0-12217 GCA_015106775.1 Etroplus canarensis
AAAAAGAATATGGCACCATGGCTTAGATTTGCGAAATAGCATCTGAATAAAACCAGAAGTCTTCTGGAACAATGTCCTTTGGACGAGACCAAAGTGGAGATGTTTGGTCATAATGCACAGCACCATGTTTGGCAAAAACCAAACACAGCATATCAGCACAAACACCTCATACCAGCTGTCAAGCACAGTGGTGTAGGGGTAAAGATCTGGGCTTGCTCGCTGTTACGGGACCTGGGCACCTTGTAGTCACCGAGCTGACCATAAACTCCTCTGTATTCAAAAGTGTTCTAGAGTCAAATGTGAATCTGTCCAGTAGGTAAACCTTGGCTGAAATTGGCTCATGCAACAGGACAATGCTCCCAGGCACACCAGCAGATCTACAACAGAATGGCTGAAAATAAAGAAAATAGGTGTTGTAATGGCCCAGTCGAAGTCCAGACCTCAATCAGACTGAAATGTTAAAGGGGGACTTGTGCATGTACAAGGACCTGGAAACCTCAGTTGTGCAGGGACTGAGAGATTAAGGAGATAAAGAGGACAACAAATCCCAAAAGGACCAAGGTGTCCCCCTGGAAGATGGGCAGAGACAAGAGGTGAATCAGCTCCAATATGATCACAAACAAAAATTCAATCTTCTCAAAAGAACTACATGAAAGGAGAGCTCATACTTTAACTCACATGGACATCCTCATTCAGAAAGGGAAGGGGAACAAGAAAAGGAAACAACTGAGGAACACTTGTGATACTGATGAAATATGGATGATGATAATGCAGGACATGGCAAAGGAGAAGGACTTGCTCTGTGAGAAACTGATTATAAAGGAAGAAGATCAGAAAATGCAGGCAAGAAAAGTGGATGAGAAGCTGAAACTCCTTATCTTACTAACCATTTTCAGGTATACCACCTCAGCAGCTGATTGTTTTACTTTACAATAATGATTTGTTGGATAGCTTGTTTCAGGCTACTTCACACTTTTGTAGAATATAAAACATACTGTGTTTTCCCAGCAGGAGCTCACATCTAACACAAAGGAGTAGGAACAGATGGAAAGAAAGTTCAAAAAGAACAAGAGGAAAACAGTGAAGAGAAAGAATTGGAGGAGAAAATGTTAAGCAAAGAAGGAGAGTGAAAAAACAGATGGAAAATGAGGAAAAAAAACATGGACAAATATGTGAAAGAAATGATGGAGAACAAAGACTATGAGAAGGAAGAAAATGAGGCACAGGGGATTGAAAAAAGAAATGACTAAGAAAAAGAAAATATAGCAAAGAGAAGGGAATGAAAAAATAAACAGGGGTTATCGCCAACAGAGCATTCTTCCTCCTGAAATCCCCAACCCCTTCCTCTCCCTCCTTACCCACTCCCTCTTACTTTGGTCCTTTAACTTCAGTACTGTTCAATTCAGTTTTGTTTATATAGAACTAATTCACAACAACAGTTGCCTTAAGATGCTTCACATTGTAAGGTAAACCCCAACAAGTGATCTCCTATGAGCAAACACTTGGCAACAGTGGGAAGAAAGAACTCCCTTTTAACAGGCTGAGACTTCCAGCAGAACCAGGCTCAGGGAGGGGCAGCCATCTGCCTGGTTGTGGGGAGAGATGGTTCAGGGTTATCTGAAGCCTAATCTTAAAATTAGAGAGGGTGTCTCTCTCCCAAATCCAAACTGGGAGCTGGTTCCTCAGGTGAGGGGCCTGATACCTGAAGGTTATACCTCACATCCTACATTTAGAAACTCTAGGAACCACAGCCTGCGCTCAGACAGCAAAATACTCAATAGAAATTATACAACACCATGAGGTCTTTAAGATAGGATGGGGCCTGTATGAGAGCAGAAGCAGCGCCTCTCCAGTCTCCATTCCACATCCAGGAGTCCAGAACAGGGTCTTGAGTAAGTGGGTCTTGGGTTGACCTCCAGACCGGCGGCCCTCAGCAAGCCTCTGGTGTCAAATCGAGTCTCCCAACAGACTGAGCCACTGCTGCCCCCAAAAGATAAATAACAGACTAATCACAAAAAGAATAAAACAAGGTTGGCAAAAAGCTCCCAGTTGATGGTGAAAGAGCAAATATATATTCACCTTTGTTCCACAGCTTCTTTCAACACTGCATGTTTAAAAAAAAAATTATATTTCGTTGTCTCTTACAACCAAAGAGTCACCTAAACTTTCTAGTTAAAGTGTTAAAAGGCAAAAGCTTTTCACCTTTTCTGCCAAAAGTCCTTCACATGTTTGGCCTTTATTGATCCCTGCTGGCCTTTACATTTGTTTCCTTCCTGATCTGTTCTCCAGTGAGTAGGGACAGATAACATTCCCCACTTGTTCATGGGACTGTTGAACATAGTGACTAGTGTCTGCTGCAAGCACCCCCAAGACATACAAAGGTCTTTCACAGAGCACTTGTTCAGAAAAGAGTCTTTTCTCTGTGACATACTGTAAATAGCATTACATCACATCAAAATTTTTGTTATCCCTCTGTAAGGACTTCTATATCTAGTTATTTGCACTTAGATAATATCACTCTGACATTGTAAAAGTAATCTTGCAATTACAGGTTAGGGAGCCTTCATTGATATAAGCTGGTGAGAAAGGTCAGGGGCTATGGTGCTGTCTGAAAGCTATAAATTCTTGCTGTTCTGTTCAATAGCTTTTCACTGCATGGCTCCAGATTTCTGCTCAGTCACACTCCCCATGGCTGTATGAATGGCAGGCCCCACTGTCTGCCTCAACAGGTGACACCTCTCTGCGATGCCCAGATTACTTTGTGTATGAGAGTATGTGAGATGAATGTGAATATGTGTATGTGTGTCTCCATAACTTTGAGACGTGCTGGCGTTGGTGTGCAGGTGGCGTAATGAGACTCTCAGTGTGAGACCAGAGATATATGTTTTTGTTCTTCGATGCTTTACGTAGCTCTCAAACATGCATATATGATGACTCCTGTATTACAGCTTGCTGTGTTTGTGTTCATGTAAATTACCCTGCTTGCTCAAAATATTGCACAGTTTCTCATGTGGATTAGATGCTGCTTTATGTGTTTGAATTATCCACGCACGTGTTTGTGTATATGTGTTCGCGTGTGTTCCTCTCCAGCTCGGTGTGTATCCTGCTCTACACCTGGCAGTCTAAGACCCCCTGCGCTTCCAGCCAGGTGTGCATGTGCCCATGCATTTGTGTGTTTATTTTTGTGTGTGTGGTTGAGTGAGAGGGACAGACAGGACTCTCCTGTGGGCTCCATGCTGTCACTCAGGGAAAGCCGATTATAGGACATGCCAGGGAGTCAGGAACACCCCCTACCAACATTATACAGACTCACAGCTTTCCATCATCTGTATGGATGAAACAGCAGAGCTCCATCTCTTCTGCTTCCTCCTGCCATCTGGAGAGTGGGCCAAGTGTTTCCTCCACAGCTTGATATGAAATTAGACACTTATTGCCCTCATATTTTTTGCCTTGTTAACCAATGTTTGTTGAATTTTTGTTCAGATGTTGCTGAAACCTCATGTCTCTGGGGGCAACAGCCAGTTTTTCAGGACTTCCAGTGTAGGGAGCAGATATCAGCAGTTTCTGTCTAATCGTTAGTATTACATCAGATAGATTTTAACAAATGTCACCCCTCTTTTTCTCTTCATATGAACTTCTTATATGCATGCAACCAAAGCTCGCTCAGTAGCGCTTGGTCTGTAAGAGTGGACTACAAACAGAAAGTTAGAAAGCTGCAAGTATCAAAACACTTCTTCATTCATATTCAGAACAGAGTTTGGTTTTAGAAGAAATGACCATTTATATGGTGCAGACATCTTTATCTGCCCTAATGAAAAGAGAAGCACATCAGCTTGTCAGTTTGTCTCTTTAGTATAGATTTAAATGTTTTAGCAGCTAACTGACAGATTGCAATAGAATTTGGGGTATAAATTCATGAATGAATTTAAATACTTCGGTGAATAAATGTCTTATCAGCCAGAAATTCATACAGAGAGAATGTATCCAACTGACTTTTGAATCCAACCTACTTTTCATCTAGAAAGAGCTACTTTTCACCTAATTTGACACCTTGGATGTGTTGATGTTATTCCTGATCCTGAAAAGGCCTGTCTTTGTCACTTTCACACATCATGCAAATTTGGTGAAATCTAATTAGCCCATGTTTAACATGCACTCTGACATTTCACTTGGATAAGTCACAGTAAGTGTTTAAAGTTTAACACATAATCTGACATAGTGACTATCTTGGAAAACATGAATAATGCACAGACTTGGTCCTGTCCTACCTTTGGTAAGTTTTAATGACAAGAGATAAGCATATTCATGCAAAGATTTAAGAAACATCTAGACATAGGGAACATTTGATCCCATAAACTCATTATGCTATTTCAATATTACACTCACTAGCTAAAATTTTGCAGATTCTAATTTGTGCATTAAGATTCAGCTCACTTCAAAAGTTAGTCAGGACAAGTAAAGTTTCTTTTTCAGTATTTTCCTCCAGTGTATGTGCCCAGCTAATTTGAAATTATAAGTCATTGCTAGTTCTTTCAGCCATTTTCTGCTGATGGTTTGTCATCAGGTTGCTAAAACAGCCACATCAAAAGTAATTATCAAACAGCAGAAAGTTAAAAACACTAAAAAGAAAATGTAACTGCCCTATTATAAGTTACAGTGGGTGTCTTTTTCATAGCACTGATTCCTTTTATTGAGCTTATTTCCCTTTGAGGGCATAGCCATAGAATGTACAAACCCTTTTGTGCCAAACGTGTAAATGTATTTATTAGTGATCTATTGCTTTTCCAATTAGGCTTTATAATTCTCTAAATTGTAGCAAGGAACAAACAGATCTGAGCTGGGCCAAAAACCTGTTCCATAAGGTGTCCACACACAAACATTTCAGGAACTGAGACATGCATACATAATACAGCACTCTCATTACCAATGCAGCGCTGCCCACTGTCAGCTGTGTTGCCAGGGACATTTGGTGATGGAGAAAGTGACCAGCCTCCCGTGAGTATCTAGTCCACCCGCGACTCTTCAGTACCCGCTAATTATTCTTCACACCTAATCTGAGAAAGAGAAGGAGGAAAGACAGATGAGAGCAGAAGAAGAGGGAGCGGGAGAAAGAGAGAGGGAGAGAGAAAGGGAAGTGACTGGAGACCAGTGGGACTTGTGCTTTCTTACAGGAACAATGAATCACATGTAGCCACCACCTGTCTTGTGTTGTCCCTTATGTTGCTCTCAGCATTGCTGACAGAACGACTGTATTTGTACAGTATCAAGCCAGCTGGGTTGGAATTGGCTAGAATGCTTTGAACTGGGCATTAGGCACTAATAACAGATTGGACAGCCGTTGGCAGAACAATGTCTGTATTTACTTTTTCTGCTATTATCAGGCTTTTTCTATTTATGTATAGTTCCCAGGCAACATTTTTTGTACTGCAACTCCTACACCTCTTAGCTATCTTTGTATTACTCTGTTCTAAAGTCATTTGATGCATATTTATCTTTTACTGAGTTTGATTATTTTCAGCTGTCAATCTGTCAATTCTCCTGGGCTTCAGGGCTAAGCAAGGTAATCCAGGTGTTCTCCAGCATGTTTTGTGCAAACTTTCCAAAAGCATTCTAAGGCCAAATGAGATATAACACCAATTTCAAAAAGTTTGGGATGCTTTGTAAACTATAACTCAAAACGCAATGCAGTGATTTGCAAAACTCATAAACCAATATTTTATTCACAAAACAACATAGAAAACAATAAATGTTGAAAGTGAGACGTGTTACTATTCAATAGTTGCAACATACTTCTCCAGCTGTACCTACTCTTGAGATGTCAAATTTAATGTAGTCAAATGTCTTGTTTTTGTGTTCATTTGTGAATACAATAGTTGCTTGTGACTTTTGCACATCATTGCATTGCATTTTATTTTTTTTAAAAATAGCATCCCAGCCTTTTTAGAATTGGGGTTGTATATCAACTCCATCATGCTCTGGGTCTACCCGAGGTTCTCCGACTGAACAAGTCCCCCAACTAAACAGTCATCACTTGCTTGTTTCCCCCTTTTGAAACATGTCAGGGTTTCTGAAAAGACATTAAGTGTTTCCACTTTAAAACAAAGCTCAATATTTCATTGCAGGAGGCATTAATGAGGCAAAAACACATCCAACTTTCATCCAGGAACTTTTCATTCACACTGTTTTTTGTTCACTCATCCTACAGGTTTTTGGGAGAAGGGGACATATCTCTAATGGCTATTGTGTCTGAAAATCCTCCAACAGAAGTCCCTCAGAGACATCATAATCTGATGCCCAAACCACCCCTGTCAGCTTCTGCAATGCAAAATTCAGATCTCCCACAGAATGCTTAATCTTCTGATCCTGCACAGAACCCTGTGGAGGAAACTTTATATCAGCCTAACCTATTCACACTCTCAGAAGCTCATGGCCATAGGTGAGAGTTGGCTGGTATATTGAAAGCTAGCAAACGGAAAGATTTACCTTAGGGGCTCAGCTCCCTCCTCACCACAAAAGTCCAGCCTGTATAACTGCTGATACTGCACCAGTGTGCCATCAGTCTCCATATTACCCTCACTCATAAACAAGACTCCAAGATGCTTAAACTCCCAATGAACTCCCAACAAAGAGGGAGAAATACAATTTTCATGTGAAGCCAACAGAAACACATTACTTGCAGCAACAAACCTACATAATTTGAAAAGACCAGGAAAGAAATTTGGATGTTCTCAATAGGGGATAGACAGCTTACCCTGAGAATCTGTCCATGAAATTCACAAACACATTTTGTGACAAGAGAAAACACTGACTGAGGCAGTAACAACAGAAAGTGTCTGACTTTGTCCTGAGAACACAGATACATGACTGTCAACCCCCAAGGGTCAACAGTGTCTCTTGATAATACAAATCTCATCAAATCACATGTTCTCCACAATTTTCATGACACAGTCTTTGATAAACTCGCCCTCTATAAAAGGTTGTCTGTGGAAGTGGTCTGTGATTGGAAATTGCATCTGCTTCAATACAGATCTCTATTTTAGATTAAGTCAGAATTTTTAAAAATCATGATTTTTTTCATATAAAACACATTCATCAATTTACCTGTCATTTTTAATTGCATTTTTAACTGCACGTCATAGGCATTTCATATCTTGCTTTGGTGGCATTTTCATTTAAATCATGGGAGTGTGTGAACAACTACTATTGTGAGGCCAAGCCAGCTTCAGGTTGCTTTACATTTTCAGGAAGGTTGTTTCCTGCTCCCTGTTAGTTTGTCATTTATCTTAGCATGTTTTTGTCTGATAGTGTCTCTGTAAGATTGAACTCCTTACGCATGGGAATACTCACATAGCAAATTAGGCGAACACAGTTGTTTGGGTTTCAGTGAAAAAATATTGCAGTTTCCATCTCTAGCCCTCACTATTAACTTTCCTCTCTGGTACAATCACCAAGTGGCAGAAATTATTCAGAAGCTTGTAACATGGATCACATGGTGCTGCCATCATACGGTAAAAAAAGAAATTGGATTTTGAACATGATTCATTAATTCTGTTTGAAGTACTGGCAGGCCATAAATAATACGTTTTAAGACAGGAGTTCTGGGCAGCATAAAATCTGACCTCAGGCCATGATTGGCCCCCAGACTTTGGACATTTCTGTTTAAAGAGAACAGAGAGAGAGACATTTTGGTTTGTGTGCTCTGAGCCTCTCTAGCTGCTGAAAAATTGACCTGTATAACAGGCTATAGTAGAAGAAGTTGTTGTCCTTTGGATGCCAGGCAGGGCTAAACTTTCCAGGCATTCCTGCTCTGGGGTCAGGCGATGTGCTCTCTCTTGTGAGACAATAAAATCCACCTCCACTTTCTAAAATTTGTTCCACAACAACTACATGAGTGTGGTACTCAACTTCCATTCATTTTGGGAGGGACCCACAAGATATATCAACCCCACTGTGCAGTTCTGTACTCCTGGGATGTAAACTGCTCTGATGATGAGCAGGTGTTTGATAACACAGCAGGAGGCTCCTGACTATTTCCAGAAACTGGAGTGAGTGTACCTCAGCCTGTTGGTTGAGTTAAGCTGCTGTAGTTATGTTTTGTTCTTACTTTGGCATTTCTGTTTGGCAAAAGTGGAGTCAAAATGTTTTCACATTTTCAGGATCATGGACAGCCCCACACAGTCTATATAGAGAGATGGAGGCTTCTTCCATTTCTCTCCAACAACTTAAGAGAGGCACCTTCCTCCTCAGGTGGAGACAGACTGAGTAGACTCATAAGTGTGACCTAGCGGTCCTGAGGTGAACCAGCCATGACAGAACATGTGGGATAGTGGGGTAGTAGTAGGGTGACTCAGAACCATCACTGAATTTTCCTTAAGTAGACAGGCCTCAAGAGGACAGCCTCTTGCACAGATCATGCCCAGCAGATTTATCACAGACAGCACTGTTGCCACTTTGTCGGATCATGCAAGGTCCCCCACCGCATGAGGTTTAGTTGATTAATTTGAAATTTCCTTTCCTACAGTTAAGTCAGAGTTTGGCCTCAGCAGTAATGGAGCCAAGATGTGACTATGGTCAGTTTCATCTGGACACTTTAGTTTTGAAGGAGTTCTGTTGGTAGCATGTTAGATAATAGCTCTCAACCGGTTTTTGTCTGTCTTTTTATCATTTATCTTTATCCATCATTAATGTCTCTGAAATGACATTGATTGATTACATAAAGCAGCCTGTCACCCAGCACGCTGAAGAAAATGTCAAGTGTGTTATAATGTGTCACATCTTAATAGAATGATGTTATTATCAGTAACTTTAGCAGAATTGAATGCTGCATTTTGAGTGTTGCAAAATTATTAAGCAATTTTCACTCATGTGAAGAAGAGCATACAGAGGACAAATTTACAAAGTTCCCCCATCACCTCCCAGCTGCCAGTATCATTGGGTGGTTGATTGGGATGTTGCATTTTTGTCACTGCTTAATTTCTGATTTGTTTACTGGCACACAGTGTCAGGTAATCATCAAGATTCCACCCTATGCCTCTGTGTCTGTGCATTGGTCTTTGTTACTCTGCTTACGCGTGGACAACACTGAGGCACTGGGGAGAGTTGGCCCAGGTGAAAATTCCTTTTGGGAGATTCCCACCATCCCAGCAGCATATGAACACTGTTTACACTTCACCTATTCTACCATCTCTCATCCACCCAGTCTTCAGTCAAATCCCTCTTACTTTCACCATCTGACCCTTAAGGAAGGCATAAAGCATGGCTTTAAAAACATTTAGACATACAGCCTTTCCTACTTTGCCAGACCCCACCTCAGCCTGAGTGCCAAAGTCACCTCACACCAGCATCTCCATTCACTCTCTCATGCACTAGATTCATGTCCCTTTCCAGCATATTAAAGACTCTGTAACATGCTCACATGCACCCATGCCTGATTCTGCTTCCATTTAGTAGGCCACCAGAATGGAGCAGGAGTTTGAGGTATAAGGCAGCTGGAGATGCCAGCAAGGGAGGCTGGTGGAGCAGGATGGCTGGATGGGTTGTTCCACCATTAATTAAATTGGAGCAGGTTTTGTAATCTGTGGACATTAGCAACCACTGATTCTGCTGCAAGCTGCTGCTGGCTGTGGCTGGTGTACATGAACAGCTGATGTATGCAGTGCTGGCTGTGCTGGGCTGCAGGATGTTGATATAACATGCAGCATGAAATACTTGAATATGGAGCTTGGGCAATTATCCATGACACAAATATGAATGAATATGATTAGATTTATGGTGAAAATTTAAACAACCTTGATGGCAAAATTGATGGCAGACTAATGCCTCACTCTCTAAGCTCAGGCATGAATCAGATGTCATTTGGATTCTTAATGCACCCAGATGGTATGTATTTAAGTGTTTTACCATCTGATAAAAGTTGCAAGCTTGTCTTAGTGTGCATATAGTTTGTCTGTGTGTGTGTGTGTGTGTGTGTGTATGCATGTCTGTCTTTTATTTCATTTCCCTGAAAGGCAGAAAGTGACAAGTACAGTACGTTTCTCATTAGAAGTCTCTACACTGTACTGTGCTTCTTCATGAAGCTTGGAGAGCGTGCTGGAAGAATTCTAATACACCTCCAAAGATTCAGTTATCTCAAAATTGACTAAATATTCAGGTTTCTTGTCTGTATTGTTTTCTTTATATCAAAGGTAGAAACTACCCAACACGGCACACAGTATGGCTTTCTGATGTACAGCAAGGTGTGAAAATACAAGGCAGTAGTGTATATACAGTTCATAAATCCAATGAAGCAGAGACTCAACTGCTCCATCCAGCAGTGGAGTCATTTAGTACCTCGGGTTTTTTACAAGAGGAAGAAAAACGCTTTGGTTTATGCTGACCCAGGTCTGATCAGAAATGATGTATAGCAGGCACAACTAGCAGAGAACTATAATCGCCTGCCCCAGGCTTTTAATACTGTTTCTCCCTTTCAATTCGGAGGTCAATTACCGGCAGGTTAAAGACATCATTAAACTGGTGTTTCCTGAAGTGCCTCTTGCTCCCTGTCAAAATAACTTATGATGCATTGACAGGATTGATTTTAAATGGAGACCAACAGCGTGCCCAGAATGCCTCGGCACAAGCATCTATTTTCATTATGCATCACGTTGCGTCTCCAGCAAATCTTTCTCTTTCCCTGGACCGAACATTGGTGATTTGTCATTGTGGCTTTTTTCCCTGTTTTCGTTCATACATTTTTCACAATCCGGGGGCTCGTTGGTGGACTAGGCTGGAATTCAGCTGGCATGAAATTTTTGATTTAGACGAAGGTTTCCTGTCCAATTATCTGTTGGTTTTGCGTGTGTTTGAATCTCTATTCGCACATGTCTCTGGATGTGTTTATCTGAGACTGTGTGCAAAAATTAGCCAAGCCATTAGAGGCTGATCTGTATGTGGACCCCACTGTGTGGTGGCAAAAGATTGAACTGACAGAACAACCCATAATCTGTCCATCTCTACCTGGCCATCCATGATGAGCTGGCTGTAAAAACCATATTTATAAAAGATTGTTGATGCAGGTGTCCTGTTGTAATCTCTGCTGCCCTATTTCTATGTTCTGCCTCCTTGATATAAAGCAGAAAGAGGTATTGCATTTTATATATACATTTTTTTAATTTTATTTTTTATGATAGAGTTTTTTCTCTGTGTGAACGAAAGTGAGAGTTTTAGATTTGGATGAACCACCACAGCTTAAGGGCAACAGAGCAGGCTTACTTGTGGTATATATACTTTCTAAAAGCACATTGGGAGGCAGACTCTGGAACCAGCTCCTAGTTATTTTTAATTGCCTGCTTGAATTTGAATTAGAATTAGAATTAGTTTGTATTTGGGAGACAGAGACCCACTCAAGGTAGGCTTAAAGCCTTCTTTCTTTGTTGAAGTTTATAGTTAGGGCTGGACCTCGAACGATCTCTAAGTTATGCTGCAATGGGATCAGGCTGCTGAGGGACTTCTCCTGATGCACTGACCCTTTCTTCTCCACCCACCTCTTTTCACTCCCCATGCATCTATATGCCCTTATTGCATTTCATTAAAGCTTGCCGTCTTTCTCCCAAGATTCATATTAGGTCCTTGTCTCTCTTCTTCTTCTTCTTTTGGCTGCTCCCATTTGGGGTCGCCACAGCAGATCTACTGCCTCCATCTCACTCTATCCCTTGCATCCTCTTCCCTCACACCAACCCTCTGCATGTCCTCCTTCACTACATTCATTAATCTCCTCCGTGGGCTTCCTCTTCTCCTCCTACCTGACAGCTCCATCTTCAACATTTGTCCAATATTGTCCAATATATCCACTATCCCTCCTCTGAACATGTCCAAACCATCTCAGCCTTGCCTCTCTGACGTTGTCTCCAAGCTTCTCAACATGAGCTGTCCCTCTGATGTACTCATTTCTAATCCTGTCCATCCTGGTCACTCCCAGGGAAAATCTCAACATCTTCAGTTCTGCCACCTCCAGCTCTGCTTCCTGTCTTTTTGTCAGTGCCACCGTCTCCAAACCATACATCATAGCAGGTCTCACTACCGACTTATAAACCTTCCCTTTTACTCTTGCTGCTATCCTTCTGTCACAAAGCACCCCTGACACTCGTCTCCACCCACTCCACCCTGCCTGAACTCTCTTCTTCACCTCTCTTGTGCTCTGTCCATTGCTTTGGATGGTTGATCCCAAGTATTTAAACTC
>VUQH01023353.1:0-10664 GCA_015106775.1 Etroplus canarensis
GCTATACTAAACATGAACAAGCATTTATAGACCTCAGTATACTTAATGCTAAATGGTGTATAGGATTATTTTGGAAGAAAGTTCACAGACTGAGAGTCAACCAATGGATCCGACACATGTTGTCTGCTCTTCCAAAAGAGAAGATTGCATACAGTATGTACTGAAGGGCAACACAGAACTGTTTGAAAACATTTGGGCCCCATTTCTTTCTTATGTTGATCACTTGAATTTGCCGGAGGAAAGTATGACTGACTGAAGTGGACACTGTGGCTCTTACATACCTACATATAAATATGTACATTTTGAATATTGCATTAATGATTGTTGTTAATGAAGATGTGTGACAGGTTGCACTACCTCATTTACACTGTGATAGGCACTTTGCGTTGTTTTTGTTTGTGTGTATGTAATGTCTAAAACACTGAAAGTTTAATAAAACATTTTGGCAAAAAAAAAGTGTATCAAATCTTGAAACTGCTTTCTTACACACTAATGTACGTACAAGCAAACATTTAAAGTGTTTAACGATGGACAGGCTTTTTTAGCTGATAGATTTCATTTAGAGAGACATATTTGTTTTTATGACAAATATATTTTGGTTTATATTTATGCATTTTCTGTTTACAGACAATAAGACGTGCTTATATTTTCTTACAACAACAGTATAGTGTGTTTTACACATTCTATTAAATATTTAGATACCTACAAATGTTAAATAATGGGTTGGAGTAAAATGTCCTGCTTTGCTTTTATGGTTAAGCTGTTACGTACAGGTTTGATTTTTAAAATCAAAAACAGGCAGAATAGTAAACAAAATATGCTTTGTCACAATTACAGGACTAAACTGATTAAATGACCAATTAAGATAAGCCTAAATGAGCTGTTGTCCCAAGTGGAGGAGTTTAACCCAGAAGAACCCAGACCCGTTTTTCCTTACAGGAAAATTATGGGGGATATACAACAGACCAAGAGGCCCACACAGCCATAAAAAAAATATCAAGTGTTTATTACATGCATGTCACCATAGGGTTCTTATGGGTTAAGTATCTTGGGGTCTTGTTCATGAGTTAGGGGACAGTGGAGCCTTGCAGATATGGTGAAGAGAGTGCTTAGTGTGAAAGCAAAGCTGTCGATTGACTGGTTGATCTACTTTCCCGCCCTCACCTATGGTCATGAGCTCTGGGTAGTGACCAAAACAATAAGACTGCAGATAAAAAGGATGCAAATGAGTGTTAGATACGTGCCTGGAATCATCACTCACACATATTGTTTATCACATTCAAAGAACAAGACATGGACAGTGCTTGGCCTGTCCACGTCAATAATAGGTGGCCAATTACAAACAGTCGCGTATAAGTTAACCTTTGTACGGGGCAAGGCCCAGCCCAAGAAGATAAATGTGAAGTGTTTCCTGAAATCGGGGCTCATTCTGACTGGGTTCCTGCGGGGGCTTTGTGATTGAGTCCAGCGCTGCTATACCTTACCTGTGACCACAATAAATATTTTTATATGAATGGAAGGTTCCTCTGGTTTTGTGCTTGGGCTTCCAATAAACGAATCGGGGCTAACAGAATCTCCTTTAGAGATAAGCTGAAGAGCTTGGGACTGACTCAGAGTAGAGTTCCTACTTCTCCACAGAGAAAAGAGCGAGTTGAGGTGGTCTGGGCATCTGCCTCCTGGATGTCTCCTAGGTGAGGAGTTTTGAGCATGGCTCACTGGGAGGAGGCCCGGGACATGCTGGAGAGATTATATCTCTCAGTTGGCTTGAAAACACCTTGGTATCTCCCCCAGAAGAGCCAGAGAAGTTTGGCATGGAGCAGAAGAACTCATAGCTGAATAAGGGACAGAAAGTGGATGGATGGATGTGTTTACTTGTTTTGAATTTCGAAATTATGATGAGACATGAAATTACTATTGAAAATATTGAACACTGTTGGTATGGTATTGTCTTTCACATATTTTCATTCTCCTAAAACTAACATATATTTTCTACCCTTATGTACTGCATTTGTTTCCTTTTACTCTAGTTTTCTTTGCCCAACTGAGTCTTTAAATAATTTTTGATGCAATGATCTCAGATGAATCTGTCCATAGTTTGAGAACAAGATATTGCCCAGTATTTTTATGTGATATACTACCGTGGTACACTGCAATATCATCTCTAAAGGCATTTTTTTCTCTCTTCTCTTTAGCCCTTCTGGCTAGTTGTGATGCCTTCAGGCTGGGTTCCTCCCAGCGTGCCATACCCCTCAGTCCTCCGGTGACTCATCTCTTCAGGGATGAAGGCCAAACCCAGCCACATTTCATCCAGGAATTAGTCAGAACCAAACGCCATTCGGTCCAGGAGTTAGTTAGTTATCATTCAGTCCATTACTTGCAAACAAAATCTCGTTCGCAGGCCAAGATCAAGTCCACTAACTCCTCTGAGGAAGATGAGATGGAGGTGAGAAAACATTACACAGATTTTTTTTAAAAATTTGTAGCAAAATATCTCCTAAAACACTTTACATGAACGATGTAATAAACAACAAACTGGGGAAGAAAAGGAAGCAAAATATCCTTTTTACAGAAACGCATATTCATTGTCTTCATACATTTCAAGTTGACTGTTTTGCCTTTGCTTATGTGTAAATTTTTCTTCATTTCATCCTTGCAGTTTTAACCCTAGTACTGCAGGACCTCAATATACAGTACTGATGTCCCAGATAAGTTTCGTGTACTGCCGGTCGTCAATATATTGATCACTTCCGGTGTTTTCATTCACTGCCGGTCGTCTAGCTTGTCGTATAGCTGGCAGTACTGGGGTTAAGTATTAAAAATTAATTCCAACATGAAAAACATGCAGACACCCCGCTGCCTTCTTGAATTACACTGAGTGGCTCAAACAGCGTCCACAGTGTAAAATAAAACAGTAACCAGCCAAGAGGAGCAGAAATTTTGATCATAACAGCCTGAAGTATTGACAAGTCATTTCTTTGATAATTTCAGTGCAGAGTTTTAAAAAAAAAAAAAAAGTCAGTTAATCACCATAATTAAACTGAAAACCCTGTATTTGTACTAAGAGTATTTTTGGAACAAAGCCTTCTTATATGGATTTGCAACCTCAAAGGTTATTCTGCAGTTGGTCATTTATGAGTTTGTTTCAGTCTGCTTGTATATCTGACCAAATATTTGTCCTCTTTCAGCGTATGGTTCATCTGGCCATTCCACAAGATGCAGAAGACTACATAGAAGACTCCACTAAACCAAAAGCGGAGCTTCTCCATCGGCCAGGAGCTGGTGATTCTTCCCTGGAAGCTTCTGGGGCTTACGGAACAGATATGGAGGACAGAGATAGAGGAGAAGAGGGTGGAGAGGGCCGAGAGAGAACAGGGGGAGAAGATGAGTGGGAGAAAGACATCGTGGAGGACAGTGAGAGAATGGAGGAAGATGCCAGAGAAGAGGAAGATGAGAAGGGAGGAGGGAGAGACAACCGAGATGTCCTGGATGCCTTTGGGCTCAACCACACCACACCAGATCTTGATACTCTGATTGGTTAGTAAAAATTGTTTTCCTTATGAAAAACACTTCCTCAGGAAGCCACCCTCCCCCCCACACAACCGGTCGAGGCAGATGGCTGCCCCTCCCTGAGCCTGGTTCTGCCAGAGGTCTCTTCCTGTTAAAAGGGAGTTCTTCCTTCCCACAGTCGCCAAGTGCTTGCTCACAGGGGATGGTCTGATTGTTGGGGTTTTCTCTCTAACACTGTAGGATCTTTACCTTACAGTGTAATGTGCCTTGAGGTGACTTTTGTTGTGAATTGACACTATATAAATAAAACCAAATTGAATTTGAACCCTTGGCACTATGTTTGGGATTCAGTTACATACTGATCTCTCCTGTTATCCAGCAGGAAGTTGCACCTTCAAAGATATTTTTGCTATTCCACAGGTGTTTGGGACCAAATGTTTGCCTGGGGAAAAGAAATTTGGACTTCACCATTTTTACAGGCAGTGCTGCTTCACTTTGCTGGGCAAACATTACGTCAGCATCTCAAGCTTTAGCGAGAAGTGAATCACGGTATTGGTTTTTAAATGTTGATTTTTGCCAAAGGCAAACACTCAGTTTGGGCATACAAAAATCTGTGAGATCACTGAAGGATCTGAGAATGCAACCTGGCTGCTGGAGAGGATGAGATAAAACCACAGACGGTATAATTTCAGGGTCTGGAAAATGAAGTCAGTGCTGAAGTGCCTGAGACTTCGCTAGTTTTAAGCCTTATTAAATGCGGCATTTTTGTGTATCTCCTGTGGGTCCGTCATAAACTGGCAAAACTTCATGTTTACTGGCAGCGGACACGCACAAAAACATGTGTTCCTCACATGTGTCAATGTGTCACACAGGCTACAGTCCATCTTTCAACCCTTCCAGCTCCAAGCAGCCCAGTATCTCCTTCCCAGCGGAGGGACATGAGTCTGGGCTTCAGGAGCATCGTTCATCCTCTGTCCTGGAGGTGAGAGCAGAGGAAATGCGTCTGTGTAAAACTGTGTCAGTGCGCTCACCGTAATACTCATACAGCTGTAACTGTGAATCTAATTCTGTTGTGTTAGGCACCGTTATCTGCACCACTGAATTAAACTAAATATACACACTGAGGACAAGGCAACAAAAGCTGACTAATGTGATGTCTACTATGTAGGTGGGTCCTTTGGAAAAGGAGCTGTGGGAGACAGACGGGGAAGAGGATGTCCTTTCTAGTGGATATGGAGTCCTTCGCTCCTCCATCGGGACCACCAGCCCTACGTCTAGTGCTGCTGCTACTGCTGCCGTTGATGCGGTAGGAACTGCCACCCCTGAGACCGACACAGGCACAGACTTTGGGCTGCTGGGAAGTTACACAAAAGGTATGCTAAAGCATTTGCCTTGTTTTATCCTGTTTTCTGTTCCAGTGTTCAGTGTTCCCTTTGCTTCTTTTACTTTGAATTTGAATTTATTGCTTTGATTACGTAGGATTACACTCGGCAGCTGCTTTCTAGTACTGAAATGGACCACTTTTACCTTCAGAATTGCCTTAATTCTTCATGGCGTAGATTCAGCAAGATGCTGAAAACCTTCCGCAGGGATTTTTCATTCACTGACAACAGCTTGAACAGGTTCAGACAAGCCAGCTGATTCAGTCTTTGCGGAATGTTCTACTTCTTTACTTTCAAAAAGAAAATTTACATGCACCATGTGGGCAAAAGTATTGGGCTACCTACACGCTACCACTACAGGAGCATTTATGGTGTTGCATTCTAAAGCCATGATTCAAGATTCTTTATTGTCATATACCATGTAACAATGTGCACTGTTACGGCAATGAAATTTGTTGTGCTTGGTGCCAGCTCAATTTGCACAGCTTAGCATATAAAAGCAAGCAAAGTAAGTTGAAGATAAAATAAAATTATATACAATAAAATCTAAAGATAAAAAAAGGAATAGAATAAAACAAAAATAAAAATAGAATAAAATAAAGCCGTTAAAGGCATTAATATAGAGTTGAATTGCCCCTTGGGGACAAATAAAGTTTTAGAATTGAATTGAATTGAATTTTGAATTGAATTGAATAGAGTTGATCTCCCTCTTTGCAGCAGTTCTCACTCTTCTGGGAAGGCTTTCTACAGGTTTTTGGAGTGTGTCTGTGGGAATTTTTTGCTTATTCTTTCACAAGAGCATGTGTGAGATCAGACACATGTTGGACCAGAGGGCCTGGCTTAAAATCTCCCTTCTAGGTCATCCCAAAAATAGTCTGGGATAGGGTTGAGCTCGGTGCTCTGTGCAGGCCACTGTGTGTGTGTGAATGGGTGAACGAGGCTTGTGGTAGCAAGGCTTGCGTGCAGCTGCTCGGCCGTGGAAACCCATGCCACGAAGCACAGTTTTTTCTGCTGATGTTAATGTCAGAGGATGCTTGGAACTCTGCAGTTACTGAGTCAGCAGATCATTGGTGACCTTCACGGACTATGCACCTGCTCTGTAGCTTTACATGGCTTTTCATTTCAGTGATTAGGAAGTGTGGCCCATGTAGTGTACCTACAGGTGCCTGTAACACACCATCACACAAACCTTAGTTTTATAACAGAAGGGGAGATTCTGACAATGTTTTACATTTGGTTCCTTTCTCAGCTGGTTGTTTTTTGTTTAAATTTGGAAGTTTTTGGTGCCCTAATAATAAAACCCAGTAAGATGACAGTTATGCCTAGTTTATAGTCCTATCATAGTCTGAATCAGAGCCAGAATTTGGCATATGCTGATCCTGAAACGTACAAACTCTATTCTTCTCAGGTCAGGAGTCGGTACGAGGCTTATTCTTATTTGTTGCCTTAAGATCGAGTCACGACAGATGTTTATAGCCTGATGTTCAGCTAAGCCAACCAGCTGCTGGTTGACACCACAGTGGCATAAATCTCCTCATTAAAGCAAAAGTAAATACATGCATTTCACAAAATTACACAATTCCTTTTATTCGGCAGTCTGCTGGTCTGCTCTGGTGTCAATTTAGGACGTCTCTAATTTTTAATCCATAAACTTGCTGTGACCCCTTATACAAAGGGGCAGTTGAAGGTGCATTAGTTGCAAAGGCCGAAATGGCTAGAAACGTTCAGACTGCTTACTGTTCTTTCAACAAAAACTGAAAATGTCTTGAAATGCTTAACTGTAAATCAGAGGGAAAGTGAATCTGCTGCTTGTGTTTTACCTCTGGTTCGTTTCTGCAGGGGAGACAGAGGATGAAGAGGCGGAGAGAGAGGAGGAAGAGGAAGAAACAGGTCTGACACACATAGGCACATTTACTCAAACTCCCACTGTAGCTGAAGTTGGCTTGGCTCCCAGCAGAGAGCCTCTGCAGCCCAGTGTGGAGAAAGGTGAGCAGCGGGACTGCGAATTAGAAAGTGAGCAGTCATAGCACAGCAGATCGGTCTGTCTTTGAACGTTCTTTCTATTTAAAGAGTTCGGAGGATGTGGTCTTTTTTAGCCTTTGCAACATCTGCTGTCATTATGATCGCAGGACTCGCAAATAAACTCATCTCTATTCATTCAAGGATTTAGAGCAAAAGACAGAAGTGAAGAGGTGGGGGAGGAGAAATGGAAAAAGATGGAGAGTGAGAAAACAAGAATCAGACACATCATGCCGCTCACCACGGGTCCCGCCCCCACTATCGGATTCACCGACCCATCCTGGGATTGGCAGGAACGGACCACGCCCCCGCAGGAAGACAAGTCAGAGGTCAGGGGAGGTGGGGTCGCGGAGGTCCTCCTTCCAGACAGTGATCTCAGTGGGTTGGAGGTGACACACCAGGTAAAATTTCAGGCACACTGGAGGATGAAACAAATTTTCTCTCCAATCATAAATGACTAGGATTTACGTAACTGTTGTTTTGTCTTTGGAAATCTTCCAGGTAGTTTGTGTGGACTGGAGTGAGCTGACTGGACGAGGCTATGTCATCCTCAACATGACACACAACATCAACTGCGTAAGTAGAAATAATAAGGAAAGTCGAAACTGACTTATGCACTTGTTATGAGGTTAAATCATAGACTTCATACAAAAGATGGCTGTGTTACCTGTGCTTACAGGTTGTCCGTCTGTCACAAATCTTGCTGCCACTACAGGAGCTGACTGGGCTGCTGGATCTTGACTAAACTTTGTGTGGTTAATACTTATGATGGGTAAAAGATCTGATAACATTTACGAGATTGTGGGGTCAAAGATAAAGGTCACACAGGGTCAGATTAAATACGCAGGCATTTCATTAATAATTGTAATTACCCACCAACAGACTGGGTTCTTTCAGCATTCAGGTCCACTTTCACTCTTTTGTTAAAGAAGCAATTCTGAATAAATACGTAGTTTCTGTGTTTTGCCTCAGTAGGGCAGTACTGTGCACACACCACAATAAACCACACTATGTTCTCTTTGTAAGCAGACCAAGACCTTTCTCCTGTTTAGTCTGAACCAGAATTTCATTCACAGCCGTCACGACAGAGTTTGTTTGAACCAATCCAAGCAGCCGAGATGTGAAAACACAGTTTTCCAGCCATTTATTCTTCGAGGTGTGAATGCAGCTGCGACGTGGCCTTCTCTAAAGAAAGAGCCAGACTTTTCTACCGCACTGTGGAAGCAAAACAAGAAGAAGGATTTCTGTTGAGTTTTAAAAGCTGAGCTTCTGGAGGCCAACTGCTTGGGAGTGTGTGTTGGTGACTGAAGTGTGTGCAGCTGTGGCAGCAAAACACACCTTCAATGCCGCTGCAGCGCAGCAACATAGATGAAGTCAAAGTTGCGCTCCTACAGTTTATCCGCTCTTCTCTTGTTTACTTTAAAACCAGTAGACATTATTGCAAATTGCCACACATAAGAAGTAAAATCCAGTGGTTGTGTGTGTGTGTGTGTGACAGGAGGAGTTTCGTGCTGACCAGGGCGGGCGGCTGTTGAAAACCATAGAGCGAGTGTTTGCTCGAAGAATGAGTAGCCCTGAAGGAACATGGGTAATCTACCTCAGCAAGCCTACACACCAGCAACACCAGCTGCTGATGAACGTGGCATCTATGCATGGTATGCACACACACACACACACACACACACACACACACACACGTGCACGCATGTACAAAAAAGAGAGGAAATTAAAAAAATATAGATAGGAGTAATCTGAGAGAGCACACCTCTGCCAAGGCTGAGCAGGCTTTTTATTTCTGTGTTTTCCTAAGGCAAAATATTTCTCTTCATTTGAATGTTATTATTTATTTGAATTCACTAACAATGGAAGCGTGCCCTTATCTGGATCTGGATCTGGATCTGGGATGGGTTGTTTTTTTGAGGATTAAAGCCCCTGTCACACTTTGACGATTTAACCAGCGTATGCCAACCTATCAAAATTTCTCTAAAACGCTGGCATACTGAGAACTATTGATGTCAAACTAGCCATGTTACCTGGGGCGTATGCATTGCGTATTCATAATGAGTTAGACGTATGCATAACGTATCAGTAACTTATATGGAACGTTTCAATAACTGCCAATATGCCATTATACGTTGTAAATTAAAAACAGGTTCAGTAAGTGCTGTGGTCGTCCAGAACATGTCAAATACATCTACATATGTCAATATGTGTTTTAGATAAGTTTGTTATAAGTTACACGTAGGTTCAAAGCACGTTACTTATAGGTTAGAAATAAATCTGGGTGCACTAGACATTATCGCTACGTAGTTCGACTTATGAATAACTTACAAGTAACGTGTGAACGTGTGTAAACAATCGCATAACTTACTCATAGCTTATGGCCTGCATACCTGGGACGTATGAGCCATACAATAGTACACTTCAGAAATTTTGTGCATGCCCAAAATTTTTCGGAGACCTTGCTGTGCTTCAATGTATACCAGTGTGCTTCAGCATGCTCTTAACTTATACAAAACTTACCAATAACTTATTCAATGTACGGCAGGAAATTTTACCAAATTTTTCAAATGTCTGGATACGCCGGTTAAATCGTCGAGGTGTGCCAGGGGCTTGAGATAGGTCTGTGCAGCCTTTGGGGAGGTATACAGTTTTAAACAGCCATTTTTTTCCTCAGTATTACACTGCCCTCTGTAGGCTGAAACTGTCAGTCTGTGACCAGTATTGATCATTACTGCTGCAAAGGAGGTTATGTTTTTGGATTCTGGGAAAAAGTCTGTCTTATGAGCTCATTCAGCCCCTTCCCTGTATTTGTATATTTGCTATTAAAAGCAAAAAATTATACTGCTTAGACTCATGTTTCTGTGCATAATAATGTATATATTACATGCTTGGCACATTATTGGCACAGAGTCAAAACTAGCTCAGACAGTTATTAGATAGTCTGAGATGTAAAATCCCCATAGAGCACACGTTGGACACTAGGTATTCTCTGTTATTGCTTTGAGCACATAAGAATTACTTACAGGGTCTCAGACAAGCGTATTAAAGTCTTTCCACTTAGTTTGTCCAGACTGCAGAGTCAGATGGCAACAGTATGATGGCAATGTGTAGAGACATTAAAACATTCAAAGAATAATTTATGTGTTTATTTTTAATATTATTTATTGTGATTTTTCAGTTATGATCTTGAGCCTCTGCTCTAGTTGCAGTGTGTTCTGTCCTGCTCTCCAGCTCTGCGTATTGCACTTGAGTTACAGTTTACTGCTTTCGGAGTTTGTTTCCTTGAGTTTGATTTTTATTGTCCTCCTCATGTTTCTAGTCTGTGTTGTACTTGTACATTTCCTGTTTCACCTTGTTAATCAGTGCTTCTTGTATCTATTCTGTGTCTCAGTTCTAGTCCCTCCCTGTGTTTAGTTTATTTGCTTTCCCTGTCATCCTCTTGTGTTTATGTCCTTCTGTCAAGCTGTCTCATGTCTGTGTTCTCAGTTATGTTTCTCATTTCCTGTTTTACTTTGGTACCCAGTTATGTCCTGTGCATTGTATCTCATTTTGCTTCCTGCTCCCGATTGTTGTCACCTGTGCTCCTGATTTCCCACCTGTTCTCTCTTTCCTTGTAAGTCTGTGTGTATTTATACCCCTGCCTTTCCTTTGCTCAGTGTCGTCCTGTCCACGTTTTGATGGCCTTTTTTTTTTTTTTTTAAACCGGCTCTAATAAAGCTTGTTTTTTTTTTTTTTTTAAATTGTCTGCTTTGT
>VUQH01023354.1:4608-24336 GCA_015106775.1 Etroplus canarensis
TCCAGTACGGATTAATCTGCTGTGGCAACCCCTCGGGGAGAATACAAGGGAGCAGCCAAAGGTGCATACTGGCCATGATATTCAGGTTCAGGTGTCCTGTTGTAAATCTATTCCATGAAAAGTGAGGCTGCACAACAGCTCAAAAATAATTCTGCAAAGTGGAAAAAATTATTTTTAGACTTTTTACTGAAATAAAAGTTAAAATCTTACTTAGGCAGCTTGATAGTGCACAAGTTGTCAAAATATATTTAAAGTACCTAAACGTACTCATTATGTAGAATAGCACTTTCAGAATTGTTTATGTTATAATATTGGATCATTGCAGCTATTCACAATTTTTGATCTATCTGCAAAATAATATGTAACTAAAACTAAGAATTAGTATGGAGTACAATGTTAAAAAGGTAAAATGCAGAAAGTAACATTACACTAAAACACCCCGGACATCACCACAGAGCTTGTTGTCTAAGAAACGCTGCATAGGACTGTTACCCTCTGTTATGAGAGGAAATGAAGGGTATGGGTCCACAAATTGGTCTTACAGCAACATACTATACATATTTCCAATCCAAATGTTATCAGTAGAAAAATGCTGTTAAAAACAGTACAGTAAAGATTATGTATTCCTTCTGACCCTTTCATCTCAGTGTCTCTGAGTCACATTTTTCACAGCCTTTAGATAAATCGACAGGGAGCACCAGAACTGTTTAGATTCAGAGTTAAAAGACCAAAAAACTGGATCAACATAATTTGACTACTGGGATACAGCTATGCATGGTTTATCAGTACTGATATGATACAGTTCCTTCTTGTCAACATCTAGAATGTGGGAAAAGTGAAAATTCGGTACTTAAATGCAGAATACTTTTTTATTTTTAGATTGATAGCAGCTTTTTTTGTGTTTGGCATCATTCTAAAAACAATACCCTCCTCCTTCCAGCTCTGAAGTGCCCCGCAGGGAGTCATTACACCTTCTGTGCCCCTGCCTGCCCTCAGCCCAGCTGTCAGGACCCTGCGGGCCCTGGCGGCTCCTGCAACCTGCCCTGTGTGGAAGGCTGTGTCTGTGACACTGGTTTCATCCTCAGCGGAGACAAATGTGTCCCACTCAGCGAGTGTGGATGCACTGATGATGGTGGAAAATATAGACCGGTGAGCACACTTTGGTTGCGTTTCAGTTTTGTAAGAGAAGGAAAATTGACTGGTATTTATATAGCACTTTTTACAATTCATTGAATGCTTTGGAAACAACTTGGGGTGCAGAGTCTTCACTTGTAGACCGGCGAAGTCAGGGATCAAACCACCAGCCATCTAATTAGAAGGCAACCTGCTCCACCTCCTGAGCGTTGATGTAGTGGTAATATGTGCTGTGCTTGTTGTATGTGCGTATTTAGGTAGGAGACACTTGGTTCACCGAGCGTGACTGCTCAGAGCGCTGTAAGTGTGTCGGCAATCACAACATCACCTGTGAGCCTTGGCAGTGCAGCCCTGCGCAAGAGTGTAAAGAGCTGGAAGGTGTACTAGACTGTCACTCTACAGGTAAACTGAACAAAGGGCTGGACAATCAGAAATTCACTTCACCTGAAGCTGCGCCAACATTAAGTGTATTTTTGACCTTTTACTGAACCTCATGTCCTACCTCAGGTAAAGGAGTGTGTCATGTAGCTGGAGACCCACACTACTACACTTTTGATGGTGTGATGCACACGTTCATGGGAACCTGCACATATACTGTGGTGGAGGTGCGGCATGAGTTTGACTGTATTGTCATTTTCCTTATATAAAACTGACGTGTTTTTCTGTGGTGCAGCTTTGTGTTTTGTAGCACGTTCTGAAACAAAACAATTGTTTTTTAAAAATATGTTTCAGGTGTGTAACACCACCCAGGTCACTCCCTTCAAAATAGTGGCGAAGAACGAGGAACGTGGTCAACCAGAGGCATCCTACGTTCGCTCTGTCAAAGTCTACCTGTCTCCTGACACTGTTGTTGAATTGCAGAAGAGCCGCAGAGTTCTGGTATTTAACACTGTTTACAGTTTATGGATATTCAGCTGTAACTGCCGAAATTGGTAATAAGATGCTCCATAGTGAAACATTCAGCAGCTGACTTTTGGGTTTTTTTTTTCGTGTTTAGTTGAATGGACGGCGGGTGCAAACCCCGGTTTCCATTGACGAGGCTGGAGCCAAAGTTATAACCAGTGGATCCTACAGTCTGCTGGACACAAACTTTGGTCTGCAGGTGAAATTTGACGGAGTCCATCACCTTGAGATCACTGTTCCTGGAGAGTACTTTGAAAAGGTACAAACACATAAGACAATTTTAGTGCCTCCACAGAATTTCTCCATGACAAGTGCTGTGATCCTAATGGTTGCTGTAATTGCTTGTAATCCTTAATCCATAGTTGTTGAGGTTCTTCAGCATATGAAACACTTTAAAAATCTTGTTCTCCAGGTGTGTGGCATGTGTGGGAACTACAACCATGACCCCTCTGATGACAACCTGATGCCCAACAAGAAACCAGCCAAGGATGTCATTGAATTAGGCAACAGCTGGAAATCCGATGGAGACAGTGATCCTGGGTGGGTAACAGCTTCGAAAAACTGTGATTAACAGGACAGGCTGAAGGCTTATATCATAAAAAACAATATTATCTTCCCTTTATATTTAATATATGCATGTTTTATGGTCAATAGTGTTTAGAATAATCACAATCAAATGGGTTTTACTTGAAATTATTATTATGACTCCAAATTATGGCATTATGTTTTCAGGTTTTCTGTCTGTCTGTTACAAATCCTTTTACCACTACAGGAGCTGACTTCTTTGTCAAATCCTGACTAAACTTTGTGTGGTTAATGCTTATGATGGGTAGAAGATGTGATAACATTTATGAGATTGTCGGGTCAAAGGTCAAGGTCACACAGAGCTATTAATACAGCGGGCTCCACGCCAAATTTAGTATATTTAATTACCACGATGCGTAGATGAACTGATAACATTCTTGAGGTCCACATGGCTGTCCTTCTCTCCGTTACATAATTTACTGCTACAGGAGCTGATTTGTTTGCTGGATCTTTTCCAATCTTTGCGTCTGATAACATTTATGAGGTTGTGGGTCAACAGTGAAGATCACACAGGATCAGACTACGGCAGAGGTATACTGGTGGAGTTTTAGGCATTTCATTATATTATAACTTTGTGTTAAATTCAATTATTGCAATTTTTTTAAATTAAAAGACAGTGTGCTGCGCTTGCAAAAGATGAAACGGGAATGTCATACAAACCTCCAACCCTTATTTGCCTCCGTCATGTAGTATTGAATACATAACAGACACGGTTTCACTCGAGTACCCAGTTTGAAAAACTGATTACTATAAACTTTGGGATATTTTTAAACTCTATATATGTTCAGAACAATGATCTTTAAACCTTCAAGCCACCGCTGTGATCCGAATATATGCTGCTAACACTGGAGAAACTACCTAATCTGGACTTTTTTTGCAGCTATGTCCCACAGACATAATAATACTACAACTAAACCATCCATAAATCCTCTTCTTTAGCTGTCAGCCAGACACTCGTCCAGACATCCACCCCAACTGTACCGCAGAAGAAGAAAAGCTGTACGAGGCTTACTGTGGTGAGGTCATTCTCTCTGATCGCTTCAAGCCCTGCCACTCTCTGGTGCCTCCCGAAGCTTTCCTGGGTAACTGCATCTATGACATGTGCGAGTACGACGGCATGCAGGCTACACTCTGCGACAACGTGGAGGCCTACGCTCAGGCCTGCCAGAGCGCCGGAGTCACCATCAGCTGGAGAAACAGCACCTTCTGTCGTAAGTTACAGCAAAGTCTGAAAAAAGCAAGATTCTAGTTTTACTCTTTTCATGCCTAATACTTTTCCTCCTCTGCAGCTCTGCCCTGCCCGCCTAACAGCCACTACTCAGACTGCACAGCCCCCTGCCCCCCCACATGCTCTGACCTCTTCCCCATCTTCTGCCATCTCCCTCCAACTGCCTGTGTCGAGGGCTGCCAGTGTAATGCCGGCTACGTCCTCAGCGACAGCAAGTGTGTTGCTCCGAACCAATGTGGCTGTCTGGACTCAAACAAAGAGTACCATGAGGTAAGTGATGTACTACCCATGCTGCTGCTGGACTTTAGCAGGATGCACTGTAATTTAACACTCTGAAATTGGAAACACGCACAGGTTATAAGCATTTTTAAAACACATGTAAGTAAATTCAAAAAATCAGATCAAGGTTCTAGGTGGGTAAGTTCAATACCAGTGGATATAGTCATGTCATGTCATGTCTTTAGGAATGAAAGGAAAGTTCACCACATGACTCAAAATGCTGTTATATTCACTGTGTATTCATATTGGTGTGTGTGTGTGTGTGTGTGTGTAGGTGGGAGACTCATGGCTCACAGACAGATGTGCTGAGTCATGTACCTGTAACCCTGGTGGTGAAATCACATGTAAGGACCACATCTGTAATTCTAACTCCGTGTGTGCCCTGGACAAATACGGAGACCTCTACTGCAAACCCACCAGTGAGTGCGCTGCTCTGATACACTTCATCAGTCACATTTCTGTTACTGAGACAGTCAGCAGTGTGCTCTTTGCAGCTTCATGAGCGACAACAAACGTATACTGTTTTGAACTTAAACCAAACTGATCATTGCTTTTACGTTGTCACTCTCTCCAGAGTTCGATCAGTGCACCATCTCCGGGGATCCTCACTACCGAACATTCGATAACTTCAAACATCACTTCCAGGGTGCCTACACCTATGTCCTCACTCAGGGCCACGACTTGTCAAGCTCCCTGACGCCCCTGGTGGTGAGGGGAAAGAATGATAGGCGTGGAGGGAACAAGAAGGTGTCACTCCTGGACGAGATGTACATTGATGTTTACGGTGTCAATGTTCGCTTCCTACAGAAGAAGGCTGTCCTGGTCAGTTCTTGTTTCATGACAGCGCTTATTTTCTGTCTGTTTCTTTTAGTAAAAATGGCATAATGCAATCATATTTTAACTCCTTTAGGTGAATGGGGAGCGTGTAGCACCTCCCCTCACACCAGTTGGTGGTTTGACCATCACAATGAACTCCAAGGAGGTCCAGCTTACCACTGACTTTGGACTTACTGTAATCTTTGATGGCAAACAGCGAGGAGGTAAAAGAAGAGGAAAATTCTGTCCAAACCCTTCTTTGGCTTTTGTACAATCTGTTAACCTTCCTCTGATGTCTCTCTGTGTGTCTCTAAGAAATCATACTTCCCAGTACCTATAAGAACTCCGTCAGAGGATTGTGTGGGAACTACGATGGCATCACCAGAAACGAGTACATGAAGCCAGATGGGACTGTAGTCAGGAATCTGAATGAATTTGGAGAAAGTTGGAGGGTCAGTGATCGACAGAGTGATCAACTTAGGATCTCGGACCTTCCTTTGACTGCCCACGTCCACAGGTATGAACACAAGCAGGGTTGCTGCTTCAGCTGTGAATCCATCTTCTAGAGATTTTTAATATGGAACATGAATGTGAATATTTGACAGAATTTTTTTGACACTGCAGTGAATCTGTTCTTAAAGAACTGCCACATGTTCTGATAATTAAAATGCAGTAATTAACACAGGCTTACAGTTCTACTACAATGAAATAACAGGTTGGCTCAAAGCTTTCTGCCTGTTAAATCCTTACGAATGAGCTGAACACAAACTAATCCAATACTCTGGAAGGTCACAAGAGGCTGGAGCCCATCACAGCTGACATTAGCAAAAGGTGGGGAAAACCTGGGGCTTACAGCACTGACAGCAACCACCATGTCTCTGGATTACATTTTAAAGCAGGCGCACACGTCAAAACTCTGCACAGAAAGACCAATCTACAATTAAGGTCTTCACAATCCATTTTTATTCCCCCTCTACAAGACCCCACCACACAAACAGATCCAGTGGTATAACCCTCATCTGATTTGTGGTAAACCTGGATATATCAGGGAGTTCAGGACGTGAGGGACCCCACTGGATTAAATGGTGTTTTTACAGATAGCAGTGTGGCAATGAAGTGATTTAAGCTCTCTCTGTGGTGCATTTAGGGACATAAAATGATTTCATATGTGTAAACAAATGGATAAAACTATTTAAATTAATACTATATGTGAAATGTGGAGAACTGCTTGTTAAATGTAAACAATGTAACATTGGTAATAGCAGGTAATAGTGTGAGCAGAGGGTGGGCGCTCATTATCCTTACTTTTGGTTGTTCAGCATCATAGACTAAATGTTCTGTATGGGTCTGTCTGTGTAAATGAGTAGTGGCATCGCTTACTTGCTACTTGGGATTTTCTAAAATACATTTTCTGAAAGCCAACCATTGGCTGTTGTTAATAAGATCGCAGCAGAGAGAAAAATAACGACAGTAAGATCAGTCATAACTAAACTTCAGATAAGCCAGAGCAGCTATAACAACAGCACCGTTCTCCGTCTGTCTGCCTCCAGGCGAGAGGTGGAGACTGATCCAGATTCAGGATTTGAGACATCAGACTGCTCTCAGTCTCAGCTCAATGACTACAACAGCACGACTCAGTGTGGAGCGCTGTCTGATACCAGTGGGTCATTTACTGCCTGCCACGCCACCCTGCCACCCGGAACCTTCCAGGAGTGAGTAATGTGCCTTTGTGTGGGGATGCACATGAACTGTCCTCTGGAAACAAGTTCTGTTTCCCTCTGTGAAATAATGTGACCATGTGAGTTAGCTGCTTTTTCTCACGCTCTTCGTGTGTGTCTGTGTGTTTCTTTTCAGCGACTGTGTGTTTGACCTGTGTGCTGAGAGTGGCAGTGAAGCTCTGCGCTGCGCCAGTTATGAAGCATATGCTGCAGCATGTCAGGAGGCTGGAGTTAAATTGGGGTCCTGGAGGCAGCAGCTGGGCTGTGGTAAGAAAATATTACAGTGAAGAAAAACAGAGAAGAGTCTGTCTCTTCACACCACCAGTGGTATGCCTGTGTGTTTACCTCAAATCATGAATACTTCAGACGGAATTCTGAAAGGAATACTCATTTTAATCCATTCACTTTAAACTAAGAACAATTAAAACTGCATTCCAAAACTGGTTGTTAAAGTTTCTAAAAGTAGAATGGGAGGCAGAACCATCAGCTATCAGGCCCCTGTCTTCTAGGATCAGTTTGTATTCTGGAGACAGATACCCTCTCGTTTCAGATTAGACTTAAAACTTCCCTATTTGATACAGTTTATAGTCAGGACTGGATTAGGTGACCCTGAACCATCCCTTAGTTATGCTGTGATAGGCTTAGGCTGCTGGGGGACTTCCCATAATGCACTGAGGATTTCTTCTCATTCCCCATGCATTTATATGCCGCTGTTGCTTGTCATTACATTTTGTCTTCTGTCTCCCATGGTCTGTGTGGTCCATGTCTCTCCACGCTCTCCTTTTTCTCTCCCCTTTTTACCTTCAGCCCCCAACCAGTCGTGTCAGATGACTGCCCCTCCCTCAGCCTGGTTCTGCCAGAGGTCACTTCCTGTTAAAAGGGAGTTCTTCCTTCCCACTGTAGCCATCTGACTTTTGGGGTTTTTTTCTTTAATATTGTGGGATCTTTCCTTACTGTGCAGTATAAAGCACCTTGAGGTTATGACAATAGGCAGTATGTAAATAACACTGAACTGAACTGAACTGAAATGAAAATATGTCATCAGTCTATCACAAGTTAGGCTCCAGCTCCCCTGTAACCCTGAAATGAATAAGTGGAAGAAACTGGATAGATGTAAACGTGTACTGGAATGCAGTTTTTAATGAGTTATTAATTTTTTGGTACTTGGTTTCCATTCATTTGTCTTCCGGTTATACAAGACTGTGATGTGGTGATGCAGTTCAGATTAATTTTAGATACATTTGGTAAGTCTGCAGGCTATAACATAATGTGGTCCTGCTGTACACAAGTTTGCTGTAATGTACCTTTTCAATAAACAAACTAAAAGAGTGCAAACTTTCTAACAGTTTCTGTCGTAGACAGTTCACACTTTTTCCTCTCTTTCCTAGTCCTCTCCTGTGGTGCCAACAGCTCGTACTCCCCCTGTATGACACCTTGCCCTGCCTCTTGTGCCAACCTGGCAGCACCCTCTGAGTGTGAAGCCACTTCCTGCATGGAAGGTTGCCAGTGTGACGCCGGCTTTGTTATGAGCGAGGGATTGTGTGTGCCATATACGCAGTGTGGCTGCACCTTCCTCAACAGATACTACCCTGTAAGTGGCCTTCAGGCACACACGTGGCTGTGTGTGTATGTGACCGTATGATGACTTGTCCTCATTTCTCTCCATTCTGCAGCTGAAAGAGAAGTTTGTGACTGAGGACTGTTCCCAGTCCTGTGAATGCACCAGCACCGGCATTGTGTGCCAACCCAAGACCTGCCAAGAGGGTTATGTCTGCACCATCTACAACTTCGCACGTGACTGCTACAGAAGTATGTGCACTTTATTTATGAGGTGGAAGGACATAAATCTGTGGGTACTCACAGTTATTTTGTAATGAAGTCCTCTTGATAAATTCTGAGAGATTCATTGGCACTTGGTTTAGGTTTGAGTAAAGTTTAGATAGAAGTTAGGGTTAGACAAATATTAAATACTGGATGGTGTGTGCTTTCAGTGGTAAATAAGACCAGAAAACACGTTGTGTGTTTATCTATGGGAAAGATTGCTGCAAAATGATAATGGTACCCATCTGTCATGATATAGTATTTCAGTGTAAACTACTCTAAACACATATTCAGCCACCTTATGGCTAACTAAAAGCAACACAATATTCAGTAAATATGCCATCTCTATTGATTCATAAGACCTATTTCTTCAAGTTTTTGGGGGCTAAATATTTTCTAACTGTATAATTAGAAAATATATGTTAGTTCATTTTGAAAATAATTTTTTATAAACAAATTATCATTCATAATTTGTGCAGCTTTCTTAGCAAGCAGATGTGTTATAAGAAGACTTGTCTTGTTCTTGTTGCAGCAAGCCCCTGCCTCAGTTTCCCCTGCCTGAATGGAGGGACATGTAACGAGTCTGGCAACGCAACATACACCTGTCTGTGCGCAGAAGGCTTTGAAGGCATGAACTGTGAGATGGACATTACAACACCACCCCCAACCACAACTCCAGCTCCAACCCTACCAACATTACCACCTCCTGGAGGACTTGGTATGGCGTCAAACATCAGCTTCTCTCTTTAAAGCGTGTACATTCACTGATGAACTCCCTAAAGACTAGCGTCAAACTGCCCTATGTGTGGTATTAACTTGACAGTCAAGTATCTTTATTGAGCATCTGCTGTGTACACTTTGGGCAAGATAGCGATGACTAAAGAAATCAGCAGACCAAGACAAATATGGATGAACCCTTAGCAATGAGCTTTCATTTTTGTCGTTTGAAAGGTTTCACCTGCCCCAGAGGTGAAAAAAAACCTAAAAAACATCTCAGATAACAGCAAAACTGAAAACACAAAGTTTCACTTCACATTGCGTTGTGACATTTCCTGTTTCGATACTAACTTATAATCCTTAAAACCATGTGCATCAGGGATGCACTGATCTATCTATCGGCCTTGTTGTTCTGCTTTCACTGAGCGTGTGGCGTATGACCTCTGTGAACAGTCCCAACGCACTGTCAGAGTTTCTCTAAATCAACCGTTGTCTGTTACAGAAACCAAGTGGATTATCCTTATTGCAGTCTTGGTCTCAGTTGCCGTCTTCGTCATCATTGTGACCATCGTGTGTGTTTGCAGAAAGAAAGCCAGGTGAGTCTCAGCAGTTGGTATGTATAGAAATATGTGCTTGAACGTGTGCACAGTTTTGACTGACACTTGAGGAAAGTTGTTAGCTTAATTAAATACAGAGTACACTCATATCCAGGCCCAGATATTTTAATACATACATGGTTTTACAAATACAATTCTAAAAAAAATGAAATAATGTATAAATCATATTTTTACTGTAGGGATTACTACAGTCTATGCGGCCATTGATCGGGGGTAAAAATTCAGAGAAACAAATTCTGAATTTTCAAAATAAAATCACCAAATCAAAAAGAAACACACAAATTTATGAGATTTTTTAAAAAGCTAAATTTACAAGAGAAGGAGAAAAAATAACAAAATTATGAGAAAAAGTTACAGGAAAAAATGGCAAATTTAGAAAAAGAAACAAATTTACCATCAAAAATGCATGAAATAAGGGTTTTCTTAGTCAGTGCCCTGCACTGCTTCACTTTTTAAGGTTGTAGTTTTTCAACTTAACCTCAAAAACAGATTAACAAATTGCAAATTCAAAATTTATGGGAATAAAGTAATTTCCCAACTGGGATGAATAAAGTACTATCTATCACTCTATCTCTCTATTTATTTCTCTATCTATCTAGCTATATTCTTCTATCTATCTATCTCTCTATCTCTCTCTATCAAATTTATGAAAGCCCCCTCAAATTTAGAAGAAAAAACAATTTTAATAAATAACAAATTTACAATTAAAATGCGCAAATTGAAGTATTTTTAAGTTTCTTTTTCATCAATGTTCTGCACTGCGTACTTTTCAAGATTCAGTTTTTCCAACTTAATCTTAAAAAGTGAAGCGATGTCATTCACAAAGAAAACCTTGGGAAACAATGACAGACACAAATTTAGGAGAAAAGAGCAGCAAATTTACAGGAAGAAACATAAAATTATGAAAATAAATTGTTGTATTTTTTTGTTTTGTTTTGTTTTTTTGGTTAAGTCAGAACTTTTGGGATCAGTAATTCAAAATAAACATTATTCCAATCATATCATGAAGGCAGACAACAAACTACAAGGTTATGTTCATTAAAATCAACTGTCCAGTGTGGACTAACAGCACTGATTTTTATGTGCAGCTGGCTGTGAGACAGTATGCAGGGACTGTCAATAAAATGCAAAATTAAAACTAAATAATACATGTACACAGTTTTAACTTGGCTCTCATACAGTGTCATGTCACTAAAGTGCAGCAGCTCTCAACGAGCTGCACACAACACTGAGAAATATTAATGGAATCACTTCCACATACAGAGTAATTTTCTTAATAAAAAATACCTACAGTACAAGTATTTAGAAAGTTTTATCAACTAGTAGCTGGTAAAAACATAGTATGGTAGTATGGTCATCATGATAGCCCTGATATGTGTAGTGATTTTGACTGAGTTTGATTTGTTGAACTGCTCTACCCTCATTCTTTATGAATAAATCCAAAATCCAGAATGTGTGTGTCATGTGTATGTTGAAGTCTCTAACCTCAGTTTTTTTTTCCTCATCTCAGGAAAAATAAGAATATGGAGAAAACCTTGAGCATGAAATCAAGTAAGGATCAATAAAGAAATTAAATTAGCTATAGATAAAGCTGGTAAAAGTAATACTGCCAGAGATAGTTGGTCTACTGCAGTGTACATTTAGTCACAGATTTATTAGTAGTGATAGCAGTATTGCCATAGTGTCGCAGCAAACAGTTTCTTGATTTCCTGAAGGAAATCTTTCTTTAATAGATTTTGTATTTCATATATAGAAAGTGCTCATATTCATTACATTTTTATGCCTCCACTATGGATGTTTTCAGTTTGTCCATCTGTCCATCATTCTCTTAAGAATGTTGTTACTGCCACAGGAGGTCAGGAGGGTGAGACTGGTGGTGTCCTAGGACCAAGTTTATACTTTGATTGTAACATAATACTAATTTCTGAGAGTTAACATTCACTTGTTATATTTAATTAAGAACCAGCTCATCTTATTACTATTACCAGAGGAACTGCTTTAGAAATGCTGCATTTATACTGTAATGTCCTTATGTGTTGTGTGCCTTTTTTTTAAATCAGTTAGTTTATAAAACATGTTTGAGTTCATATTTTGTGTGCAGCTCTGATATCTCTCCCATGTGTTTTCTTTCAGATGTTCCATATAAAAGGCAAAATGAAGAGAAAAAGGAAAAAGTCACGGCTATGTGATGAAAAACTGAGTACAACAATCCGTTCTCCATTTGAACAACTTTTATTCAAAGAAGTGTGTGAATGAAGTTTTTGTCATGTTGAAGGTGTGAATATTCTCTGTTGTTTGCATGCCCATATGTTGCTTTTTAACTTATATTTTTGAATTTGTCATTTTAGTTGAATAAGAATGAATGTTTAAATAACTGAATAGCACAAATGTCTGTGTGTCTTTTGAAATGTGTGTATTCTAAGAGTAATGTAAAAAATATATATTTTTGTTTAAAAACAAATAAGACAACCTGAAGACAGCAGACAAAGCTCTATGTGTGTTTAGCATGACATCTCACATTCATGACCCCTGATGAACATGTTCTCATATTTCCAGTGATCATCACGTTATATTCAATGCCAGCAATAAAATCACTATTTCAGTTGGTCAGATACAAAGGGAATGCCACCTTCAAGGATCATGTATCAGACAGATGAAGGTCTCATTAGACTGCTTTTTTGTACTATTCTATGTCATAAAAGGTTGGGATGTTTTGTAAAATGTAAAAATTAAACTTGAATTCAATGATTTCCAGATCATTAAAAATGCATGTTTTACTGGCAAAACACTGAAGTGTGAAAATTTTTTATCAGAAGTATTTGTTGTGTTGATATAACCCTTCAATGAAAATGACATTGTTCCTCCAAAACCAATATATAGTCATGTGAAAAAGGAAGTTTTAACAGGACTCTATGCAGCTCCACATCCACGACATCACTGGCCTTGCAGATCAGTTTGTTGAGTCTGTTGTTGTCCTCCACTTTTAGTCTGCTGCCCCAGCACATCACAGCGTAGAGGATGGTACTGGCTACCACAGACTCATTAAACATCCTGAGCATCGTCCAGCAGATACTGAAGGACCTGAGACGTCTCACAAAGTTGAGATGGTTCTAGGCCTTCATATAGATGGCTTCTGTGTGTTTAGTGAAGTGTAGTTTATTGTCAATGTGAACACCAAGGTATTTGTAGTCCTTCACAATCTCCACACAGACCCCATTGATGGAAACAGGGGTCATTGGTGTTTTTGTCCTTCTCATGTCCACAACCAGTTCTTTAGTCTTTGTTACGTTAATCTGCAGATGGTTCTGTTCGCACATGACAAAGTTGTCAACTACAGTCCTGTACTCTTCCTCACCACCCTCTCTGATACACCCCACTACTGCAGTCATCAGAAAACTTATGAAGGTGGCAGGTCTCTGTGCAGAAGCTAAAGTCTGTGGTGTAGAGGGTGAAGAGAAAAGGTAGAAAGAACAGTCCCCTGCTGGGCTCTGGTTTTGCTGACCACATTGTCTGACACGCAGTGCTGCAGATGCACATACTGTGGTCTGCCAGTCAAGTAGTCAATTATCCAGGCCACAAGGAAGGTATCCACTTCCATTGCTATCAGCTTCTCACCCAGTAGAGCCCCTGACGGTGTTGAATGCACTGGAGAAGTCAAAAAAAACATGACCCTCACAGTGCTCAGTGGCTTGTCCAGGTAGATAATGGTGCCCTCAACTCCAAGTCGAGGCTGCTAGGCAAACAGGAGAGTGTCCATTAGGGTGCTGACCATGGGCTGAAGCTGGTCCAAGATGAGTCTCTCCAGGGTCTTCATGATTTGTGACGTGAGTGCCACAGGTCTGTAGTCCTTAAGGTCACTGGGGTGTGTTGTCTTTGGCATAGGTGCAAGGCACGACCTCTTCCACAGCATGGGGACCTTTTGTAGATTAAGGCTTATCTAGAACAAGTATTGTATTATTCCACAAAGCTGAGGGTAACAGAACCCTGGGGTTCACGCCATCAGGGCCTGCAGACTTGCCTGAGTGGAGTCTCGTAAGCTGTCTCCAGATCTGGTCAGCAATGAAGGTGAAAGGTGGGGGAATGGTAGAGGGTGCGAAGAGTGTCATGAGCCTGGGGGTCAGAGGAAGAAGTTGTGGGGCCATTAGGAGTAAGTGGGTGGAAGGCGGGAGAGCCTGTTGGTTTCAGGCTAACAGCAGGAGGAGTGGAGGTGTGGGTCGCTGCCACAGAGTCAAATGTGTTAAAAAACAGATTCAGCTCATTGGCCCAGTCCACACAGCCTTTAACACCTCTGCCACTGTTTGTTCTTTAACCAGTGATTCTCTTCATGCCTCTCCAGACCTCTCTCCCTCTAGCTTCCTCCTGTATTTGTCTTTTGCTACCCTAGTTGATGACTTTATTTCTCGTTGAACCATTATCAGTTTCTCCCTATCTCCCTATTGAGGAGTGCTTTGACGTCCTTTGTCACCTAAGGTTTGTTGTCATTCCACCACCGAGTCTCCTTGTCTTCTTTCCTCTGTCCAGAGGACACCCCAAATACCTTCTTGGCTGTTTCCCTCACCACCTCAGCTGTACTTTCCCAGTCATCTGGTAACTCTTCACTACCACCCAGAGCCTGTTTCAACTCCTCCTTGAACTCTGTACAACATTCTTCCTTCTTCAACTTCCACCATTTAATCCTAAATCAAATGTGTCCCTAAACTTAAAAAAGTAATAAGAATTCATGAACACGTCCAAGACCAAAAAACTGTTGAAAAATAGTTGTGAAAACAGAAGCTTTACTGATACATAATGAAGATTTTATTTTATTTGCTTTTATTCATGCTTTCATGACACTTTCATATGCAGCTGGATTCTACATGTTAATGGATACTTTTGAGGCCACCCCGGTGAGAGTTCTCATATCATAAGTCCTTCAGCAACTCCCTCCTCTGGATGTCCATTTAAAAAATCCTGGAAACCCTGCCAGCATGAACAAATGACCCTAAAAGTGACTCAATGTACCTTGTGAGTTGTCATCATCAAATACGTATAAGGTTTAAATCATTTTGAAAACACTGAATTGTTTTAATTTACATTTTGCACAGCATCCCAACTTAATGGATATTGGTAATTTCCTGTTTTGTTGGGGAAAAAAAGCCCAGCCTGGTTATTGATTAAAACTATGACAACAATATATTATGGAAAATTGAATCTGTCATCAGTGATCATTGCTCACCTCTTGTCCGTCTTAAAACAAATTTATCCATATGCAGTCCTATTTGCTAAACACTCAAACATGTTAGAGTTCTATGGTTAACCACTATGTAGGGTACATGAGAAATGATGGCCTGATGTACTCAAAGCCAGACATTCAGTTTTTCAATGCCATTCATACAGTACTGTGCAAAAATCTTGAGACACCCCACATTTCTTTATATTTTGCTTGAAAAAATTAAAATAGGTGCAGTGATATATTAAAAACGTAAATGGAAATAAAGCACATAAGACAAAACAGACTTTACAATCTAATCAGCTTGAAAGTCAGTATTTGGGCTGAACTCTCTTAGCCAAGCTTTCTGTCATTTCTTTAAGTCGTCTTCAGGAATAGTTCTCCAGGCTTCTTTAAGGACACTCCAAAGCTCTTCTTTGGATGTTGGCTGCCTTGTGTTCTGTTCTCTGTCAACATGATCCCACAATAATGTTGAGATCCATTCATCACTCCATCAGACCTGTCACAACTGATTTTCAGTCCAGTTCTTGTGTAATTTGGTCTTTTTTCAATGTTTCCCTTCCTTAAGAATGTCTTCTTGACAGCCACCCTTCCACTGAGACCATTTCTGATGAGGCTTCAGTGAACAGTAGATGGATCAACTGAAGGTCCAGATGCATCTCTCAGGTCCTGTGTCAGGTCTTTGTTGGTTTTCTTTCCTAATTTTTAAGCACGACTTTCAGATATTGTTCATCTGCTGTAGATACTATTTTCTGGCCTGACACTTCTTCTTTAGCCCTCAACTTGTCCAGTCTCTTCTAATTTTTAAAGACACACTGCACACCATGCTGAGACATTACAAGTTTTGAACTAATAATTCTTTGGAAATCACCTTGTTGGTGCAAAAATCCTATTTTCTGCCAGTCAAACTGTCATCTTTGGCATTTTTCTTAACTTCAACTAAAGAAATGGGAATAAATGATGTGTTTTATGGCAGGCTGCTAGTAACAAAACTGTCAGTTATTTGTAGACAACATTAGTTTATCCCTTATGTCAAGTGCCTTTTTTGTGCTGGAATGATTCATAGATCAGAGTTAAGTGACTTAACAACCCAAAACATTCCTGTGAAGATGGTCAGGTAGAAGGACTGGACTGAAAATGAGTGAAAACCAACCAATCTCCAAAGAATACTTTGAAAGCTCTTCAGAAGTCTCGAGAACTTTTGCTCAAGGCAAATTAAAAAGATACTGAGACGTTTGCACAGTACTATATACTCACTGCAGACCAGAGTGTGAATGCATGATTGCTTATTTTGTAATAAAATGGGATTCCTCACCTACCAGGTGACCTGATTGGCTGATTCAACTGTGATGTCAGGGGTTCCAAACAACAGATGAAAATATATTCGATACAGGAATAAAAGAAACCCAAAGAATGACTGGATCAGTGGGACTGTGTGTCATTCAGAAAAAAAATTAATAAATGACATTTAAGTTTAATCCCCACCAAGTTTTTTTCCGGCAGAGGATTCTCTCAGCACGGACAAATTAAAGCCATGTCTTTTCCACTTTCTCTGGGATGAACTGGTCATTGTCAAAAATGAAAATTAAAAGTGTTATTCAGTTTTCTCAGGCTTTTTATCATGATTAGATGCTTATTCCATATACTAAAAATGAAAGGCTGATTGTATGAATATAGTCAGTATAAAACAGTTGTTAAAATAGTTTATTTTCAATTTCTTTTAACAATTTTATACAGTGTAGAACAATACTAAAGACACTGACACAATGAAACAAGTCCCAAACTTATTCTGCAGCATGACAATGAACTCAAACTTACAGCCTGACATAAAGAACTGTTTACAAAGAAACCAAGAATGAAAGAAAGAAAATAAAAATAAATAAATAAATACAAGAAAGCAGGTGGACAGAAGATCTCAAAACCAACAATACCTGTAAAAATTTGGGCAAAACTACACATTCAAGGATACAAAGTATAGGTAAAGTAGCTTATGCTTTAATTTTTTTTTTAAACACTGGATATTTATTTCATTGTCTGTCTGTCGTTATCCAATGTAAAAAAGTCACGAAAAAGCTGGAGCAGCTGTCCAAACTTTTCACTGACATCGTTTTCATTTTTCGCACTGGAGAGCCAGGTAAAGATCTTCCTCACAGTTAAAGTGTTAGAATGGAGGCTGAATACCAAGAAGGAACAGTCATAGATTTCTTAAAAACACAAAAAAGAAAAAAAAAAAACAGCAGGTCTGCAGAGACTCTTCAGAATTCCAGTGTACAAAAGCAGTCACAGTCATACATTTTCACACATTCAGCATTTTGTTTAGTATGTACATTGTCCTGAATCTAATTATATACATGAGTATGAGAACTTTCAGAGGTCAATAATGTGCATAAGGTGGAGCTGCTTGAACACAATGATACAAACATCTTGGATCTCAAAAACTGAGTATTCATCATTCTTAGAGGAAGACAAAGGACTTTAATCCCTGACCTTTTGTACCACATTGAAAAGGTCACGAGACCTAAATTCTTTTCTAATGAGTTGAAATGTTTTGAAGAACCGTTGCTTTTTTTTAAGGCCTCAGGAATACTGACACTAACTTATGCTGATCCTACTGTCCAACACGCCAAATATTTTTTAAAACACTGGTCAGATGTTATACAGATCTAAAGTCATGTGCTCACATGGACCAAATATTATATCACATCAGTCTTCACAGCACTGCAGTTTTTAAAAAAGGCACACAACACTGACTTTAATTTATACATAGCAGTACAATGCAGTTACTTAAGAAGCTTCCTTTTCAAATATTTCAAGTGACACTATTTCACCATGTTATACCAACTGCTATATCAGCTAATGGTACTACTGTTCAGCTGGAAACCTGGCAGGAAGTGTGTACTTTGTCATCCGTGCAGTGCTGTTAGAGGAGTTAAAAAAGACAGGTGTTTTAGAGAGTGAGAGCTGGCTAAAACACCTGAACAGCTGAATAAAAAATGCAACATCTGTCAGAGAATTTAAATACACAAAAAAAGTGTCAACTACTAAAGCTAGAAATCAGCTACTGTATAGAAAATAACCTCGACTAATGAGGGAATGTATTGGGGCACTTTCTTTAAATCACGGTGCTGTGCACAGGTGTTAGGCACTGGAGATGCTCAGATGTTTATCCAGCACATGATAAATTCAGTAAGGCATCTGAACATTCAGCCACAGCCACAACAGTGGCAGCAGTAGTTAGTGCTGATCTTACGGTCTCAGGAGCAGGGCTAGAGGGGCACCCTGGGGAGGCAATGAAGCCATAAATTTGTAAGTTTTGAAAGACAGACTTCCCCCTCATGTGCCTCACAGTGGTTTGGTCCACTTAACTCTTTTACTTTGCCAACTATAAATCAAGGCTGTGTGAGACACTCATTTCCTTCTACAGCACAGTTAAACATAATTAATGTTTCCAACCAGACTGTGGCACTAATAAAACTCTGCCAGTAAATTATGTTTGACACTGTGGCTGCTGTATTACTACAGGCAGCTACATCTCCCAATCCCAGTTTCTGGTCCATGAACATTGAAATCATTATAACTCACTTCATTTTAAGCCAGTTTTAAAGTACTCTTTGTTTTTTATTTCTGAAAGAATTTTTTTGATTTCCCACAAGTCACCTTGACTGGTTATTGGACCCTCCCTGTGCCACCCCCCCCACCATCTGAAAAAAATAAAAATCCTAGAAATGCCCCTGCATGTTCTCAGCCAGGCTTTGTTTAATAGGTAGAGTGCTTTGTGAAAATATTCATCCCCCTTGAACTTTTCCACATTTTGTCACGTTACAAACACAAACCTAAACGTAATTTATTGGGATTTTATGTGACAGACCAACACAAAGGAGAGCATAATTGTGAAGTGGAAGGAAAACGATTCATGGCTTTCAAGTTTTTAAAAAATTAAATCTGAAAAGTGTGGTGTTTATATGTATTCAGCCCCCCTGAGTCAGCACTTTGTAGGACCACCTTTCACTGCAGTTCCAGCTGCAGGTCTTTTGTCTCTACCAGCTTTGAACATCTACACACTGAAATTTCTGCTCCTTCTTAGTAAAACAGCTCCAGCTCAGTCAGATTGGATGATTCTCAGCTGGACTGAGGTCTGGAATTTGACTGGGCCATTCTAACACATGAACATGCTTTGATCTAAACCATTCCATTACAGCTCTGGTTGTATGTTTACAGTTTTTGTCCTGCTGGAAGGTGAACCTCCACCCCAGTCTCAAGTCTTTTGCAGACTCCACCAGGTTTCCTTCCAACATTGTCCTGTATTTGTCTCCGTCCAGCTTCCCATCAGCTCTGAGCAGCTTCCCTGTCCCTGCTGAAGAAAAGCATCCCCACAGCATGATGCTGCCTCCACCATGTTTCACAGTGATGACGGTGAGTTTAGGGTGATGTGCAGCGTTAGTTTTCTGACACACATGGTGTGTTCAGTTTTGGTCTCATCTGACCAGAGCATCTTCTTCCACATGTTTGCTGTGTCCTCCACATGGCTTGTGTCAAACTGCAAACAGGACTTCTTATGACTTTCTTCTTGTCACTCTTCCATAAAGACCAGATGTGTGGAGTTCATGACTAATAGTTGTCCTGTGGACAGATTGTCCCACCTGAGCTGTGGATCTCTGCAGCTCCTCCAGAGTTACCATGGAACTCTTGGCTGCTTCTCTG
>VUQH01023355.1:0-11807 GCA_015106775.1 Etroplus canarensis
CTAGTTCATCCCAAAGGTTGAGGTCAGGGCTCTGTGTGGGCCAGTCAAGTTCTTACACACCAAACTCATTCAACCATGTCTTTATGGAGCTTGCTTTGTGCACTGGGTCACGGTCATGCTGGAACAGAGAAGGACCTTCCCCAAAATGTTCCCACAAAGTTGGAAGCATAGAATTGTCCAAAATGTCTTGGTAAGATGAAGCGTTAAGATTTCCCTTCACTGTGGAACTAAGGGGCCCAGGACAACCCCAGAAAAACAAGCCCATAGCATTATCCCTCCTCCACCAAACTTCACAGTCAGACAGGTAACATTCTCCTGGATTCACCAAACCCAGACTGCTCCATCAGAGATCCAGAGTCCTCATTCAGTACTCAGACCAACAACCCCGTTCAAAGTCATTTAAATCACCTTTCTTCTCCATTCTGATGCTTGTTTTGGACTTCAGCAGGTCTTCTTCACCATGTCTGCATGCTTAAATGCATTTGAGTTACTGCCATGTGATTGGCTGATCAGAAATGTGTGTTAATGAGCAGTGGAGCGGGTGTACCTAATGATGGCTGATGAGTGTATATGGTAACAATCAATATAAGAAATATATGAACAGGTTTAAAATGTGAGGGAGCAGCTGAAGGCTCACTGTGGGTTTTCCTGGACGCTGCTGTAGATCTGCTGCACACCATCAGAGGGTCACAGCCACAGCACGTGTACAGCAGGAGGTCTTACTGTTCTGCAGCAGAACAAAGTGAAAGTGACTGAGAGGTGTGTGCGCTGCTGCTCCTGCTGCACTCATTAAACTGTCGGCACTACAGCCTATACAAACCGCTGGAGGAGAAAATCACAGCCAGACGTCTGTCGCTTCCTGCTCCCAACAAATAAACCTTTACCTCCTGTGCGTCTCCCTGCTGTCTCTCACACTCAACTCCACACTGCACCGCAAATGACTCACAACACATAAACGCTGCTTTCATTCACTTTATTTACACAGGGCCCACCTGCAAGAATGGATCGTTCAGAGGGACAGCTCAGGTTCAGCAGTTTGGAGATGAAGCCAGAGAAGCAAGACTGGGATGGTTTGGGCACGTGCAGATGAGGGATAGTAGGTATATTGGACAAAGGGTGTTGGGTAATAGAAGAAGCCCACACAGAAGGTTGATGGATGTGGTGAAGCAGGACATGCAGAGGGTCGGTGGAGAACTGACTGTTTCCGCTGAACTGTGGGCAGTTTAGGGGCTTTAAAGTTTGGTGACAACAGGCGTTTCCACCAAATACACAGGGCCGTATTGCTGTACTGGTGTGTGGTTTGGGGAGGAAATTAAACATTTCCAATCAGACCCTGAGCTGCAGGGGTAGTCCTGGGTGTTTCCAGTGAACCAGCACATCACATACCCTGAGTCAGGGGGCCGACCTGTGGCTCCTGGGACATGCACGGTACCACAAAATAGACAAAGCCTTAGGTAGCTTCAAGAGGGGTTTCAGCAAATACACAGCACCAGCAGGTAGCAGTGTAGGCTTGGGAAAGTGAGCTGATTCCTTCAAATATGTTGTGCGGATTTTGGAACGGATGAAACTTCAAAAATGAAACATCGGTTTATTGAAGAGTCGGCAGCAATTAAAGACAACATTCTGAGACCAACTGCTTATCACATCTCAGGGAAAGTTGTGAAAACTGAAGTCACAAGAAACAACAAAACAAAAAAGAAACAATGCTACTACCATTAGGCCATAAGTTTTGGGACAGTAACACATTGCAATCAGGTTGCAGCATGTGTCTGAATGTGAGCAGAGAGTACAGCCCTGTACACTTCACAGTTCATCCTGCTGCTTCTATCAGCATCACATCATCAATAAACATGAGTGACCTGGTTCCACTGGCAGCCATACATGCCCATGCCATAACATTACCTTCACCATGTTTGACAGATGATGTGGTATGCTTCACATCATGAGATGTTCCTTTACTTCTCCACACTTTTCTCTTCCCATCATTATGATACAAGTTCATCTTGGTTTCTTCTGTCCAACGAATGTTTTCCAGAAATGTTCAGAGAGATGTTTTCTGGCAAAGTCTGATCTGTCCTTCCTGTTCCTGAGTGGAACCAGTGGCTTGTACCTTGTTGTAAACTCTGTATTTACATTCAGAGTGTTTCTGACTTGGTCAGATGTTGTGAAGGGTTTTCCTGACCATGGAAAGAATTCTGTGATCGTCCACTTTAGTTGTCTTCTGAGGTCTTCCGGGTCTTTTGGTTTGGCTGAGCTGGTCAGTTCATTCCTTCTTTTAAAGAAAGTTCCAGATTGTTGTTTTGGCTTCTCCTGAAATTTTTGCTGTCTCTGATTGGTTTATTTTGGTTTTTCAGCCTAACGGCTGCCTCCTTCACTCACATCCACATCTCTTTTATACCTCATATTGAGAGTTTCAGTGAACAGCTACCAACACTTGTTCAACACTTGGAATCATCTCCAGATCTTTGATCTGTTTAGTTTGTCCTGAAATAATGAGGGAACAGGCCTCACCTGGACACCAAAGTGCTGTCAGTCAACTGTCCTATTACTTTTGAGCTTATGTATATAAAAATGTCTGTAATTACTAAACAGTTAATGCTATTCCTTTGTTAAAGCCCTTGAATTAAAGCTAAAAGTCTGCAATCACACTTTGACTGACTTAAAAAACAGAAAGTGTTGGTTTGAGGTCTTAGAAAGAACAGAACAGTACAGAAGTACACAGCTAAGGGATAATAAGGCACAGGTGAACTCAATCCAGACAGTACTGAGGATTGAAACTTAAACATTCACTAACTTTGCAGCTAAAATGACAAAAAAATACTCTTAGCAGTTTATTCAGTATGAATGTCCTAAATGAACAGGGATTACAAGTGGGGGCTCATCCAGGACCAAGGATCTCTGGGACAAAAGTTTGAAATGTCTGTTGCATTCTCCTCCTTTTATCAGGATCACCAGAGAGGATTTTTCATGTCAGTGGTGCAAATTTCAATCAAAGTCGTGATGAATTAAAATATATTGAAAAAGGGACTGAGGGAATTCAAGCCACGACCGCTGGTTGTTCAGAAAAAGCGTCCAGCTAACAAAGACTGACTGCTGCTGATTGGCCACATTTCAAACCCTCTGCTGATTTACTGAGATTTCTGACTCAGAGCTGAAATGTGATTGCGTAATGTACTGGTGAGTTTGGGGTGGGCAGTGTTTTCTGGGGAGCCTCAGAACTCCTGAGCAGCTTTTGTTTTGCAGAAAAAAGAAGCCTGCAGGCGAACAGTGATTCTGATAAGCGTCCAGAGTCAAACAGAGAAGCCTGCGGTCTGAAGCAGCACACAGAAAACACAGCGAGCAGGTAATACAGCACTCAGGCAATCAGGTGAGTGAAGCATCATCCCCCCTCAGTCCTGGAGGGCACAGCCAGGCCTGGTTCAGGGTCTGAACAATGTGAATGTGACAGCTTGACATTTGCTGCGAGCTGTGGAAGAGGCTCAGCTCAGCAGGAAAAGTGAACAGATTTTAATGTTTCAGCTTCACTGTGGGGTTTTTATGGGGAGCAGACGGAAACAAAGAGACTCCTGAAGGGAGATCCATTAACATGTGTCTGCAGAGTTTGGCTCAAATTCTGTTTTTGCTTTATTAAAGCGCCTCAAGATGACTCATGTTGTGAATTGGTGCTGTATAAATAAAACTGTACTGAGCTGGACTCAATCGTATTTTCAGGATTACTGCTCTAAATACCCAGGCTGAACACCAAGAGAAAATGATCACTTTTTAAAAAAATAAAAAACCAAAATCAGTTAAAATAAACTGAGAACAAATTACATTAATGAAGAAGTACAGAAATCAGAAAACTTATTTATTTGGTCAAATTTTGGGTCTTTTAGTCAAACATTAATTTACACATGGACCACTAAAACCTCCATAAGGATGCCCCTTGAACATTTTCAGTGACTTCACACACTAAAGTTCTTCATCCAAGGAGCCCAAAGAAAATCCACCTGAACTAGCATCTGAAATGCTCCCCAGGTTCTTCCCAAGCCTATTGAAGACCCTCTTCAGAACCCTTAAAGGCTCATTGAACCTGCACAACCTCCTCAGGGACCATTCAGGCATCCTAAGTAACACCATCTGAATGTTTTCAAGAGCTCTCAGACGTTCTCCACGATTCGTCTTCTTCTTCTGGCAGCTGTTTTTGGGGCTACCACAGAGGATCATCTGCCTCCATCTCACCAGTTCTAAATTAGGTCTTTAGGTACTTTGTCACAAGCAGTCCGTCACAAAACACATTATTTGTTCTCATTTCTTTAGTTGAATCTATGAAAATGCATGACTCTTCAAATACCGGAATTTTCCTCAGGACCTCCCAGGAACATCCTGCCACGTCTGTAATGGTGTTCACACCAAAGGTGAGGTGAAGTTTTACCTTCCATTACTCATGGGAGTGTTTTTAGTTGATTGCAAAATTCCCAATGTTCACCATCATCAGCCAATGGGAGAACTACTTCCTTCCAAAACACAACCAACAGCTGGAATCAAGTAAAATATTTTCAGAACTTCACAGGAGCTCAAAGCTGGTGAGGGCTGAATCACACAACTCTGGTTGTCCACAGATGCAGACAATAGGCTTTCCATCCATTTGGGAATGTTGGTGGCCTCGGTGATTTTTGTACGTATTCAAATTTAGTCTAAATACACCATGAGACTTTTGGATCTGCTAAGAGGACGTCTTGAAGCCAATTGAGGACCTTTGCAGCCTCCAATGAACTTTGTAAAATTGCACAACTAAGGAGCCCCCAAGTTCCTGAAATCCCTTAAAAATAAACAGATGTCTGCTCATGGACATCTTCAGCCTTCACAAGGTCCATTATAACTTCTACAGTTTCCCCTAAAACCATCTCAGCGATGACCTCTTAATGATTTCTGGTATAGAACTCTTCAGAGCTTTCAAAACCAGCTCTTCAAGGACTTCCATACTGATGACACCCCTCAGCTGCTGATCCAGGTTCTGTTATTGGGTCCTTCAGGCCCAAATGGTGTGGTACAGACTGATTTATTAATCTGATGCTACAGTGGATGAATTGGAATGGCATATGACTTTCTGGAGGGAAATAACGGTCTGATGCTGTCTTTTAACACTCTAGTCACACTGAAGGTAACATTCAGATGATTTCTCTACAAAATCCAACTAATTATGTTCAGATTTGATTAATTCAAAGAGAACAGATGCAAGAAAAAAGAAAAATGTGGAGCACGAAAACCGGTGAAAATTAATGAACTGACAACAAAACAGCATGTAAAATCAAAAAGTCATTAACAGGGTTACAGAGGAGAGAGAAAAACAGTGCTTTGTAAACATACCCCAACCAAACTGATAGCACTTCATTTATTATGGTGTAAAACAGCAGAAACCACCATTAATCCATAAACACACGGAGCTGCATACAAACCCTTCTTTCAGCCAGAGTCAACGCCTCCTCAACAACTTGGAATGTAACCACTGAACTGAGAGCTGTGGAACTTTAACAGAGGAACGTGGGACGAGGACATCTGAAGTCATGGTGAGTTGTGCTACAAATGGATGAAAACATTCCTGACCCTGCACACCAGGTTGTGGGTTCTCAGTTGTACAATATGGTCCAAAAATTTCCTTTACAGTCAAAACTACTTAAGGATCTTATCAACTTCCTCACAGCCTGATAACCTCTTCAGTGACCTGTGACCTCTTAAAGAACTTTAAACGGCTTGGAAAAGCCAAGTGAACTTGAAACCTCCACAAGGTCATCTATAACCTGGTTACTGATCCTTGTAATCTCTTAAAGAGTTGTGACTGCATCAGAATAAATCCATGAAAACTTTATTCCTCTTCAAGGACTTCTACAATGTCCAGAAGGAGTAAATCTATTGAGACCTCAGCAAATTTCTAAAGGACCTCTGTAAGATCTTCAAGGGGTTTTGAAACCTCTATAAGGGTGCTGTGAACCTTATCAAGAGTTCAGCTGGGGAGAACTTTGACACACAAAGACCTCTAAAAACAGCACATTCTTCCAAATTGTCTCTTTAATGCTCTGAGGTCTAACTCACCAAGGGGGGCACCCTAGCCCTATCATCTATGCAAAAATATGAATAATTTAATGCAAATGAGTTTGAACGACTATTTTCTTTATTCTGTGATTGCCGAGACGTGGAAGAACAATCCAATTACAAAAATTAATTAATTACATAATCTGATTGCCTAAGATTAAGGGTAGGGTTCGGGTCATCACCAACGATGACTAAGACATCAGAGAATTAAGTCCTTTGGAACGTCCTTAAGGACTTCTATCCCTTTTTGGTGGGCTCTGGAAATGTTCAAAGGCCTCCACAACTGAACATAAAGACTGACCTGATACAAAAGAGGTAAAAACCTCCTTAGAATGACTTTTACAGCTCTCTGTAGGATTCATTGAACTTCCTAAGGAGATAAGGATGTCCAGGACCTGTTTGACAGACCTACTCGAAACGGATGAAACGATTCTTTTCAAACAGCTACACCCCAACTTACAACCCAGGATCTGGGTTCTCTTTATTAGTACAGTTTGGCCCAGGGTCATTAAAAATATAAATGTCTTAACAGCAAACTCCTTAAGGATCTTTTCAACCTCATCGACCTCCTCAGTGATCTCCTGAAGACCTTCAGTTGCCTAGAATAACCAATCAAACATCTGCAAAAACACTGAAACTTCCACAGCCTCATCAGTGACTCCTGCAACCTATTAAAACATGTAAGTACTTCAGAATTAACACATAAAATCTTCTCAAACCCTTGAATCCACTTCGAGGACATCTACAGTGTCTGAAAGAACCTCTGTTAGCATATCAAGCCCTCATCAAACTTCTAAAGAACTTCTGTAAGCTCTTCAAGGGACTTTGAAACCTCTTTAAGGGGACTGTGAATATTTTCAGTAGTTCATTTGGGGAGAACTTTGACACATAAAGATCTCTAACAGCAGCAAATAGTCTATTTAAAAATGATTCTGAGAAACTCAGAGTGAATCTCATCTGCTTCAGGAGCCACGGAGAACTTGTTTAACTACCTTAGCGAGTCTTGGCCAGAGATGAGCGCGTCTTCCCCTCGTTTTACCGTTTCCTTTAGGTTAAGCTAAAAGCAACGTATTCTGCTTTGATATCAGCAGCGCAGTGATGCAAGGTGCAGCGATGTGAGCAGAGGTCAAAGACTGGACTCCTTACCGTAGAGGTTCACCTCTACACTGACAAGCTCTTATATTCTTTAAGGTGGAATCAGGTAGTTTATTCTGTAAAAGTGTGTGTCAGGTGATTGTTTGTCTCCATCCTTGAACAGATAAAAAGAGATAAGAGCACAGAGGCTGGTGTCTGATGAACTGTCCTGAGCTCCGCCTGTGACAGTTTAAAGCTGCTATAAACATCTCTCCGCTGTGACGACAGATTGCCATGTCTCGAGGCTCCTCCAGCAGCAGAAATTAGAGATCCAGGCAGGAAACAGATCTGCAGCTTTCTAATCACTCCTCACTTCTCCGTCTCCATGTTCTACATACTTTATTGCATTTGCTTCCTAATTTGGGCAGAGGAAGTGGAGGCTGATTGCATTGCGGGGTAATCACCACGGTGAGCCTGAGGGATGCTGCTGTCACCGTGGAAACCCCCTCATCTTCCCCCTCCTGTGAGGAGGTTTTCTACCCGTTTGACTTCATTTAGTTGGGTTTGTTCATCAGCGTGTGACTCCCTGCAGTCAGAGCCCAATAAAACCTGCAGAGGCACAACAACAACGCTGACGCTGCTGCTGCAACGGCAGGAAGCACATTTCCACGTTTCCACGAAGGAAACCGGCCTCTACATCACAGGCTGAAGTCTAACAAGCAAACGCTCCGCATTTACCCAGGCTTGGGAAAATGGGGAGGGTTGCATCAGGAAGGGCATCCAGCATAAAATATTTGCCAAATCAAATAACACGACATCCATACTGGATCGGTCTCGGGTTAACAACGACCGCCTCCAGTGCCGTTAACCTACTGTCCATACTGCTACTGTTGAACGACGACAAAGGAGGAGGAGAGAGAAGGAAAGGTAGGAGGGTGGAGGTGAGAGTGGGGACTGTAAATGTAGGGACTTTGACTGGTAAAGGCAGAGAGCTGCTGATATGATGGAGAGAAGGAAGGCAGATATAGTGTGTGTGTGACCAGGTGGAGGGGAAGCAAGGCCAGGAACATCAGAGGTGGATGAGGAGGTGTTGGGTAGGTACGGTGTTCAGGGGAGGAGCGTGGAGGGACAGATGGTGGTGGATTTTGATGGAAATGGCTGTGGTGAACGGCTATTTCAAGAAGAGGGAGGAACACAGAGTGACCTACAAGAGTGGAGGAAGGTGCACACAGGTGGACTAAATCTTCTGCAGGAGGTGCAACCTGTTGTGGTGAGGCACCAAAACTAGCGAAAAATCCAGCACACCAAAAAGCTCCAACTTTATCAGGCTTACAAACGCAGTGAGAGGAAGTGATGGCAAGCAAAAATAACTCATCTCAACTGAAGTAAGAGTGAACAATACCACTGACTGACAGATATTACATGAGCAAAAGTATTGGGACGCCACCACATTCCACCTGCAGCAGCTTCTCTGACCTCCCATCCTAAACCCAGAGGTTAGAACATGGAGCTGGTCTCTTTAGAACAGCTTCCACTCTGCTGGGAAGGCTTTCTACAACATGCTGAAGTGTCTGATCTGTGAGTTCACACGCTGATGTTGGATGAGAGGGTCTGGCTCACAATCTCTGTTCTAGTTCATCCCAAAGGTGTTGGATGGGGTTGAGGTCAGGGCTCTGTGTGGGCCCGTCAAATTCTTCCAAGTTCTTCACTGGAACAACAACACCCTCTCGGCCTCAGAAGTCAAGGTCCAGTGGCACAACAAAGCGTTACGACTGGTAACCTCCGTGGCTGCAGTGGATGACCAGGTCTTCTTTCATGCTCTGACGTGTCCTCCGCACTCCACAGTCCATTGCTGCTCCGCCTTCCTGACCGTTGAGCCTCCTTGTTGGTTTCTTCTGTCCAGTCCGCCAAAGCAGTCTTCACATGCTGGGTGAGCAAAGCCCTGTTGCTGGAGGTCTTTGACGCGCCTGTTACCCTCAACCAGGTTTTGCCAGTCTGTCGAAACCGTTGCCCGGGGTGTGGCTGCTGCACATGCTACAGCTTCTGGGAGCCACAGTGAGGGCTGAGTGACAAGTGGGGACCAAAGATGGACGAGCTGCCCTTATAGGACACAGCAAGCCCTAACAGGACATGACAGGCCCACCCGCCAGAGGTGCTACGTCTCCTTGAACATCCCCATACACCCCTGGGTTTTATACAGCTGTGGTAAAGGGACTGAACCAAACACCTGGATTCAATCATTAACAGCTGTGACCCAATACTTTTGGTCATATAGTGTATCAGGGGGGTGGTAACTACACCAGAGGGTTACCCCCCTCAAGGCGAGCCTGTAATGTCCACAAGCAGCCTTCAGTCTGCTATAAACGAGCACATCTAACAGAGAGCACAAGTCTACAGCTCAGACAGCATCAGATTTATACTAAAATGTCCTCAGTACCCCTTCAACATGTCCAAGATGTCTTCCAGCATGGGGACCTGTTACCAGGCACCTCCTGATGATGCTCTCTGCTTCATAGCACTGTCAGGTGTGTTTCTGTCCTCATGGAATCAGCTGTTATTTGTTGTCTGGAGCACAGCAGAGATATGATGGGTCATCCAGGCTGTAAAATATAAAACTTCTACCGTGTGTGGGTGTAAACCGTTAGAGGACGAGTCATTACCAATAAAGTTTTCCTGCCTGCACGTGGTCTGCTGGGTGTAGATTCGCTGACGGAGCGGTCAGTAGAAGCAGAGGGAAGCAGGTGAGCGAGCTGAAGATCCGGGTGAGGGTGTGAAGCCGGGTCTGAGATAAGCTGTTAAACTGCCTGAGCTGTGGACGTGGTCTCTGCTGCGGGTTTTAAACCCGAGGATTCATGAGTCTGTTATCTGAGAGCCACAGAGCCGCCGACTGAGAGTTCTTTAGACTAATCTGAGGACATTCTCTGTCCTGTCGGTTTGGATTTGTTCTCAGGCTGCTGCAGCTCTCTGACCCACTTCATTTATCTCCTCTCTTCATCTCGCTGCACTTTTCACGCTCTCTGCAGAAGCAGCTTTTCCAGCTGTCATCATCACACACAGATGGTCCTGCAGAGTTCAGAGCTTCATCTGAGCCAGCAGGACGCACCAGACTGACCCGCAGACCGGGACCCATCAGAAGCCTGAGAGGCGTCATCACTGTAACATCACGCACCTACATGTAGTCCAACTTTAACTCCACTTTAAAGTATCTCAGCTTAACTTTAGAATGAAATCAAGCTTCACTGGTTTTTAATGAAACCTGAAGCCTGAATGACTGAAGCTTCGATGAACTTAAACCTAGCTTATCCTTACATAAATATGTCTTACCTTAAACTCAGCCTAACTTAACTGTGTCTAACTTAGTTTAAATCTAACATCAGTTTAGCCGTACAAAACTACAACACGACTGAACCTTTCTGTAAATGTATCTTTCAGCTGAGTTCTACTTAATTCAAGCTTAGATTATCTTAAATCTTGCATGTTTAAAGAAAAAGAATTTTCTAAAACTAAACTCATCACTGCATCTATAAACTAAAACATGTACCTCTGGCTGCTCACGTGTAGTTTCTCACCACAGCGATGAATCCGCACCGGTAATTTAAGTCCTACTTTAAAGTTTAAACTTGGATCATCGTGACATAACATAAACATATCTTAGCTTAGAATAAACTTAACCTAACATGACTTGGTCTTAAACTCAGCTCATCCCAACTCCAAATATAACTCAGAAGAACTACATCTGAAGAGCTTTACATTCAGTTAAACTACTGGAAATTGAATGAACTAAACTTAAACTTATTCTGATTTAGTCTGAATAAACCTTAACTGGACTTATTCTAACTTAAACCACAAACTATTTGCAGATCTTTGATTTCACCGAGCAGAGCTGGTTTAATGATTAAAGACTTAAAAGTCTGATGTGCAAACTGTTTAAAAATCAGGTGAACCTTCTAAGCAATGAACAGAACTAATCTAACACTGAGCCTGAGCTGAGCCTAAGGCTGAGCCTGACGCTGAGCCTAAGTTGTCCCTGAGCTGAGCCTAAGCTGACCCTGAGCTGAGCCTGAGCTGACCCTGAGCTGCGCCTGAGCTGAGCTGAGCCTGAGCTGACCCTGAGCCTGAGCCTGAGCTGACCCTGAGCCTAAGGCTGATGCTGAGCCTGAGCCTGACCCTGACGCTGAGCCCGAGCCTGAGCTGACCCTGAGCTGACCCTGACGCTGAGCCCGAGCCTGACCCTGAGCCTGACCCTGAGCTGACCCTGAGCTGAGACTGAGCTGAGCTGAGCCTGAGCCTAAGGCTGATGCTGAGCCTGAGCCTGACCCTGACGCTGAGCGTGAGCCTGACCCTGACGCTGAGCCTGAGCCTGAGCTGACCCTGAGCTGACCCTGAGCTGACTCTGAGCTGACCCTGAGCTGCGCCTGAGCTGAGCTGAGCCTGAGCCGACCCTGACGCTGAGCCCGAGCCTGACCCTGAGCCTGACCCTGACCCTGACGCTGAGCCTGACCCTGAGCTGACCCTGATCTGCGCCTGAGCTGAGCTGAGCCTGAGCTGACCCTGATGCTGAGCCTGAGCTGAGCTGGACTGAAGGGAAAAGTTTGATCTGACAGTGCAGAGAAACTTTTCTGTCTTTCATCCGTCAGGTTCTTCTCGTTCAGTCTGATGAT
>VUQH01023356.1:0-23689 GCA_015106775.1 Etroplus canarensis
TAGGTACAGATTCATCTTTATTTTGCTTTCTGTGCTTGCTATTATTATTATTATTATTATTATTATTATTCTATTCCCTACGTTGTATTGCTGATATGATCCAGCAGGTGGCACTGTCGCTGCATGTTTGTTTTTTTCTGCTCTAGTGTGTGACGACAATCCGGAATAAGGAAGGACAACATTAATGTTGCGACCTTTGGTCTGAACGTTGAGTGTTTTGCTGCAACCTGAATGCAAAGGAGAAACAGACAATTTACGTACTGTTATAGTACGTTAACTGCATCACTACCTTTGTTCTGTTGCCTGTTTTATCTTCAGTATTTACGTGAAGTGACGTTTGTGTCCTTGATTTCTTGAGTGCTTGGTAACAGCTACATTTTGGCAGAACCTTGCTGGTGATCCTCCGCCCGTCGCGCTGGTCTTTTTTGCCTCTGGAGAAATGTCGTCTGGTTCTGGAAAATCCTGGATCTTTGTGGGAGCCGCAGTGGTGACCGCGTTCCTGCTGGATGCTGTGGGTTTTGCACAAGCTAAGGTGAAAGACCCGCTCAGTCAGAAATGCTCAGCATTGACATAAACAGTCTGTTTACCCTGTAGGAGTGGAGGTGATCTAATAAGTCTGTTTTTAAGAAGGAGCGTTTTTAAGTTATCTGCAATATAGGCATTAAACAAGGAGTGCTTTCACTGTGCTCTGTTTAACCTTATCACTTATTCCTTTATGTGAAGCTGTTCAGTATGCACGCTTTTTTCAGTATAATGTTAAGATCGTATATATATATATATATATATATATATATATATATATATATATATATATATATATATATATATATATATATATATATATATATATATATATATATATATATATATATATAGAGAGAGAGAGAGAGAGAGAGAGAAACTGTAAAATAAAAATTCAAAGTCGATATGGTCAGCAAAAAAAAAGCTTGACAGTTTACCAGAAGGTTGTTTTGCATGCAGGGCAGATCAAAAACAAAGACATCTACATAAAACAAGTTAAGCTTTTGTCAGTCTCTCTTTAGTTTCAGTAAATAATTAAAAAAATTGCATGTTTGTGGTTTTTGTGTTAAAATATTTGGAATTCTGTGTACACTTTCCAGCCACTTCATTAGATGCACCTTGCTAGTACCAGGTTGGACACCCCCCTTCACCGTCATAGGTGCCTTAATTAAAAAGATTCAACTAGGTGCTGGAAACATTCCTCTGACATTTTGGTCCATATTGACATGATAGCATCACCCCGTTGCTGCAGATGTGTCAGCTGCAAAACCCTGTGTGAGTCTCCGGTTCGACCACATCCCAAAGGTGCTCTATTAGATTGAGATATGATGACTGTGGAGGCCATCTGAGTACAGTGAACTCAGTGTCATGTTCAAGAAACCAGTTTAAGATGATTTGAGCTTTGTGACAAGGTGTTCTCGTGCTGGAAACAACCATCAGAAGATGGACACACTGTGGTCATGAACGTATAGACATGGTCACCAGCAATACTAAGGGGCCCGATGTGTGCCACACCGCACCATTACACCATCACCGGCGGCCTGAGATGTTGATACAAGGCAAGATGGATCCATGTTTTGATGTTGTTTGCTGCAAATTCTGACTCTACTATCTGAATGTTGCAGCGCAAAGTGAGACTCTTCAGAGCAGGCAGGGGTCCAGTATATGGGGAACCTGTGCAATCTGAAGCCTCAGTTTTCTGTTCTAAGCTGACAGGAGTGGTACTCAGTGTGGTCTTCTGCTGCCGTAAACAATCTGCTTCAAGGGTCAACATGATGTATGTTCACAGATACTCTTCTACATACCTTGGTTGTAACGAGTGGTTATTTGAGTTATTGTTGCCATCCTATCAGCTTAAAGCCCATTTCTCTTGGATCTACAAGGCATTTTCACCCAGAGAACTGCCACTCACTGGATATTTTCTCTTTTTCAGACCATTCATTGTTAATGCGAAAGATGGTTGTGTGGGAAATTCCCAGTAGATCAGCAGTTTTTGAAATATTCAGACAAGCCAGTCTAGCTTAAACGACCATGCCATGTTCAAAGTCACTTGAATCACCTTTCTTTCCTATTCTGATGCTCAGTTTGATTTTCAGCAGGTTTTCTTGACCATGTCAACATGCCTAAATGTAATAAATTGCTACCATGTGATTGGTTGATTTGATAATTGCGTTAATGAGAAGTTGAAGTGGCTGGTGAGAGTATATGCCCAAGTTTTGTTAATAATAGAGAGGTTAGTCTAATGCTGTAAGGAAGGATGGTCTGCAAGTAAACCTTAAAAATGAAGCCACTTACACTTCTACTTACTGTTACTGTTGCAGAGCTTTGAGGATGTCCGCTGCAAGTGCATCTGCCCACCATACAGGAACATTACTGGTCAGATCTATAATAGAAATTTCTCCCAGAAAGATTGGTAAGAAAAAAGCTTTTTTTCTGTTGTATTTGTTCCATAGGCGAAGGATTTTTAAATGAAGTGTTATTTTACATGCCTCATTTCACTATGTTGCTGTGTCAGCTGAGTAGAAATGACAGAAATTTTAATGTGGTTTACAGCAACTGCCTCCATGTAGTAGAGCCCATGCCAGTTCCTGGCCATGAAGTGGAAGCCTATTGTCTGTTGTGTGAGTGCAAGTATGAGGAACGAAGCAGCAATACCATTAAGGTACAAATAATTTTCTTTGGGATTTGACAGTGTATCTCACTCAACCTTTATTCTTGAATCACACTAACCAAGAGGAGCAGGTTCATTGACTTACCGCAGAGGAATGGTTTATCTGAAGACTTCCAGTCAGAATTCAGAGTTCATCATAGCATAGAAACAGCACTAGTGAAGGTTACTAATCATCTTCTTATGGCTTCTGACGGTGGACTGAGAGCCGCATGTGGGACTTTCATCCCTCTGCCGTGACTCCCTGTGGCTTTGAAAAAAATTAATGTGAATAAGTAATGGAGATTTAATTTAAGTTTATTTTATTTTAGTGAGTTTCTTCAATGTTACTCTAATTTTGTAGATCATAGTGACTTTATAACATTAAAATAAAACAGGTTTAAATATTTTGTCGGTCAAAATACTTAGTCTGAACAGCATTACTTTGACCCCCAGTGACACTGCGAGGAATCTTGGAGTCATTTTTGACCAGGATGTCCTTTAATGCTCACATTAAACAAATATGTAGGATTGCCTTTTTTCACCTCTGTAATATCGCCAAAATTAAAAACATCCTGTCTCAAAGTGATACTGAAAAAAATAGTTCATGCATTTATCACTTCTAGTCTTGATTATTGTAATTCATTGTTATCTGGCTTTTCTAAAAATTCCCAAAAAAGTTTCCAAAATGCTGCAGTGAAAGTACTGACAGGGACTAGAAAGAGAGCTCATATTTCCTCTGTACTAGCTTCTCTTCACTGTCTCCCTATTAAATCCTGAATTGAATTTAAAATCCTTCTACTCACAAAGTCTTGAACAATCAGGCCCATCCTATCTTAAAGACTTCATTGTACCATATTTTCCCAACAGAGTATTTCGCTCTCAGAGTGCAGACCTACTTGTGGTTCCTAAAGTTTTTAAAAGTAGAGTGGGAGGCAGAGCCTTCAGCTGTCAGGCCCCTCTCCTGTGGAACCAACTCTCAGTTTGTGTTTGGGAGACAGACACCCTCTCTACATTTAAGATTAGGCTTAAAACTTTCATTTTTGATAAAGCTTATGGTTGGGGCTTAGTTATTCTACAATAGGTTTTGGCTGCTGAGGGGCTTCTTATGATATGCTGGGCATTTCTTCTCCACCCACCTTTATTCACTTCCCATGCATTTATTTTCCACTGCTGTATGTCAGTAAATGTTGTCTTCTCTCTCCCGTAGTCTGTTTCTCTCTTTGCTCTCCTTTCTTACTTCTCTCTCCCCTCACCCCCAACCGGTGGAGGCAGATGGCCACCCCTCCCTGAGCCTGGTTCTGCTAGCGATATCTTGTTAAAAGAGAGTTGTTCCTTCCCGCAGTCACCAAGGGCTTGCTCATAGGAGATTGTTGGGGTTTTCTCTCTAATGCTGTAGGCTCTTTACCCTACAGTGTGAAGCGCCCTGTGGCAACTTTTGTTGTGAATTGACACTATATAAAAAAATTGAATTGAATTATTGTCATTATATGTCATATAAGATGCATCATTTAAAATATATCTATAATATAGGTCTTTATAGTTTATAGCTTAATTAAGAGGAATGAAATTGTGAGAATAGTTTACAAAAGTGTCTGTGTATACAGAGCACACACTTAGGATTGCTTCTAATGGCAGATCACCCTTGAAGAATTGGGAGTTTATTTCTGTAATGCCAAAAATAATTTGTCTAACTAGAAGAGAGCACAAACCTAATCCAAGGCCCATGATACCATTACATATGAAAACAATAGTACTATAATAATTTTACCCCATAAGGTGATTCCTTGACCTTGAAAACCCACCCCATGCACTTGTTAGCACAGTGATATCATTGTTAGTTAAAAAGTTATTCAAGAAAAACAAATTTTCACTAATGGCACTTTTCTTCCTGATATAGCTCCATAAAAAATTAATTCCTGGTATCAGGTCATGATCCACATAACTTCCAAAATTTAAAGGTTTGTGCTTTTACCACACCCCACCCCTATTTTTTAAAAATCAAAATCTGTACATAACTTTTTGACTTTGACTTGCATAAAAAAGACAACAAATCGAGGCCAGTTAAAACATAACCTCCTTGGCGGAGGTAACAAACCTAGGGAGTGGAGTAATCTGTAGCTAATACAGGTCATTAAACTGAATTGCTTGGTTCTGTCAGAACATGTTCTTGATTGGTTCAGTGAGTTACTCTTGCTAAATGTCACAGGTAACCATCATCATTTACCTGTCCGTCGTGGGTGCGCTGCTGCTCTACATGCTCTTTCTCCTACTGGTCGATCCTCTTATCCGCAAACATGACCCCTACACCCAGCCGCTGCACAATGAGGAAGACTCTGAGGTATCCATTCAAAAATACAACATGCATGTACACTTTAGGAATTTATTTCATTTCAGTGGAATGTGAAGTTCTTGATTTTTAACTGGTTCTGGTTTGTGTTCAGGAGATGCGTCCACAAGCAGACAGCAGCCAGGCCAGAGGTAACACGGTGCTGGAGCGGGTTGAGGGAGCGCAGCAGCGCTGGAAAAAGCAGGTCCAGGAGCAGCGCAAAACTGTTTTTGACCGCCACAAGATGTTAAGTTAAACCTGACTTCAATCCAAATTCCAAATGGCTAACTTTCCTAGGCTCTCTGCTATTACACCAGCTCCACTATCACAAAAGCTCTTTGTCATCGCTGTGCACTGCATCTGCTGAGTTAATATTTCCTTACTAAGAAGCATTTAAATGTAACATGATCTAACACACCAATATTTACATTTCATTTATTTACTGCATGTAAAAACTTAGGCAGACAAAGTTGCAGTCATGGAAAAAACTTTACACACTCCTGATGACCACAGATCATCTCAGTCATCTTTAGAAAATTGCACTTGAACAGACTGGAATGTCTTCATAAAATAATAACTTACTGTGTCCATTTTGCACTGGGTGTGAAAAGTGTTCAAGCTTATTTATGATTTTTTAATTACTTGTTGATGTTTATCATTTTTTCTTCTAGCATAATTTATAAAGTAACCTCAGAAGGAATAAGCTCAGTTAATTTGTCTATACAGTTGTGATGCTGTTGCTATTGGTTTAGCACCATTTATTTATTGGTATATACATCTGGGTGTACTTATTGTCATTTGCAGGAGAAGTATGATTGTTAATTCTGGATTGTTTTAATTTCTTTGCCATTGCTACTTTCAACATTGCCCCTCTCTGTGCCTTTTCTGACTCTGGCTTTTTGTGTGGGAGGTTGTATTTCTATCTTTACAGCTTGCTCAAAATTACAAATGGTAAAGTCTACCAAGAAATTTTGACTAATATTGCTTATCAGAGTACTAGTACTTGTTTTCATATCGATATCTTCTTTTTTGCAGCATAATTTTTTAACACATTTTTCATGCAAATATTGAAAAGAAAACAGGACATTTTGTAGAGCTTTAAAGGGATTCTCAGACAAATCACAGGAAAATGGCCTTAAAAGCTGATAAGGCAGTTCTGTGTCCAGATGCTTCATGGCTTTGAAAGGCCCTTGTCTGCATCATTATCTGTTCACAACCTACTACTGAAGCTCCCAGTTGGGAAATATTTAGTACAACAAAGAATGGCACAGTGACTCACATTACCTCATGCACATTGAGAATACTAAAATTTGCAATTGTTTATTTAATTTTTTGAGGGATTGACTTATAGTCAGTATAGTTTCATATCACTGCTATCAATGTTTTGTGGGGAGAATATAAGGGAGCAGCCGAAGGTTAGGTAGGTTATCAATGTTTTGTATGTATATTTTTCTCCTGCCTAAGTGGAGAACTGCACTGCTAATGTCCATATTTTCAGCTTCATGTGAAATAAAAATAATGCTCTGTGAAAATTTTTGTTCATTCCTTCAGATGTTTGGGAATTTTTTTTTCTCCTTTGCATACAGCTGTATTGGAATCACTGTTCCTGTTAATGCCACCAGGGGGCAACAAAGTACACAGCATCTGGACCCACTGTTTACACTTGTATGAGAGAAGTACACTATATGGACAAAGGTATTGGGCAACCTGAACATTACACCTACAGAAACTTGTATGAGATACTATTCCAAATACATTCATATGGAGTTGGTCCTCCTTTGAAGCTATAACAGCTTCCAGTCTTCTGGGAAGACTTTCTACAGGATTTTAGAGAGTATCTGGAATTTTTGCTCATTCATCTAGAAGAACATTTGTGAGGTAAGACACTGATGTTGGAAGAGAGGGCCTGCCTCACAAGCCTCTTTCTAGTTCGACTAGTATCCCTCATTTGCCAAACTTTTCAGATGACTTTCGCTTTGCAGTAATATCACTTACAGTTGATAGTGTAATATCTTGAAGGGAAGAAATTTCACAAACCTACTTCCCCCCTTTAACATCCCTATTTATTATTTGTAAGCGCTATACAAGCAAGGAGTGGTTTATAGCACATTATAACTAGCTCTATTCAAGCATGATCTTTTTATTTTTTTAATGTGAAGTATTTCTCAGCAGTCAGACTTTAAATGTCAACAGTATTTTCTTTTCTTATTTGTTTAAAACCAGCCTTCAGTTAAGAAAACCCACAGGATGAGTTTTTTTAAGCAATACTTACAGCTACATTATAGTGTATTAAAACATTTACTGCTGTATGCTGCTTATAACTGCTAAATAGAGAGGATTAAAGTAGTGTTATTAACTACCCTCTCATACCACCCCAACACTTGAACCCATCTCCTCCCTTCTACCATCTTTCCACCTTCCCCCCTCACCCCACCCTCATAACCATCCCCAAGCATGGCCTGCTGGTGGTTCATAATCTAAATTTAAACTATAGCAGGGCCAACTGCTCCTCCAGCCACTCTGGGCTCCTGCTATTTTTCCTGGACAAGGTTTACTTATTCTGTCAGAGGCCCTCAGCCAGGCAGAGAGGCCTGTGGCTCTGCCTGGGTGAGACAGTCAGTGAAGGTGAAGAAGAAGGAAGAGAGAGCACTAGGGGAGCCTGCAGAGGATCTGTTTTCACAAAGGGGAGAAATACTGTACTGAGGAGTTTGGGATTTTACAGTAAGAAGTCAAGTTTTTTAGGAATTGGGACCTTGTTTTAGGTGAAGGCATCAAAATGGCATCCAACGCAGATGCAGGGAAATCTGTCATCATGAATGAAGAGGAGCTAAAAAGGAAACAGAGGGAGAAGCTTAAGAAACTACAGGCCACTGGAGGCAACCCTCGACCCGCAAGATCCCTCTTCCTGTTCACCCTCAAAAATCCCTTTCGCAAGGCCTGCATCAGCATTGTGGAGTGGAAGTATCCTTTAGATTGTTCAAGCGCTCACACCTACATTATACCCACTACTCAGGCAAATATTGAGTTGATTTTGGCTTAAAATGCCTCCTTTAAGTTTAAGGATATCAAAGCATTATGCACATCATGTAGCCCGTGTTTGAAAACCACTTACAGCTAGAATTTATGTATCAGCAAAGCGAATTATTAACCTTGTTCACTTGTGGTCAGCATACTTAAGCCAAGTCACTTCCAAATGCTTGATAAGCCGATCCCAGAAGCGTTAAGCCTTTTTGTTGTGTTTCTAATATGTACCAGAGTCACATTTGCAGCTCTTGGATTTTCACCTGGCACTAATCTAAGGTCAGACACCTATCAGAAAAAAAACGGTCAATCAATGAAGTTGTCTTCTCTGACTACCTGCTTAAAAAATTTAAATAGTCACTTCAGAATACACGAAGGTGCAAATGTAAAAACAAACTCAAGCTGTTGATTGACTTGTGGTCGCTATAAGGAGTTTCCTGCTTTTAGACGCCTGTCCATTCCTGGATCATATGCAGTTTCCATCCAGAATGGAATGAGATGTTCACATCAGTCCAGTGATAAGAGCTTTATCTTCACAGCATTTGAAATAGGATATATGGACGTTGAGTTTAACAGTGACCACATTTTACATCACTATGATGTGTAAAGAGTAGTTATATTTGATATTTACTTTAGTATTTTAGATCATATCATGACTTGTTTTCTGAAGCAGTTTAATCACATTGGTATGTGATTACATAGGGCTTGGGTGCTTTATTTAGAGCAAATTTACATTAACTGACCAACTGATTTAAATTCTGTCCATGTGCACAGATTTTAGAATAAAGAAACATCTTATTGAACAGCCTTTTTTCGCTTTGATGATTAGTCTGTGTTTAAATGGTTTAGTCATATTCTTGGGCTCTGCAGCTGTCCCACAGTATCACAGTGAGACATGATGCTGACCTGGCAGGGGAATTTTCTTGGAGAGCCCCCTATGGGTGAGAATGAAGTGGCACAGCAGACAAGATTACATTAAATGTGAAGCTTTGCTGGCTACATGATGGGCTGTTTTGAGGATAATGTTTCAGGCAGCATTTAAAGGCACTGGCCAGTGTTAACAGGGCTGCAGAGCTTTATTCATTACACTGAATCATAAACATAAAATAACTTACACAGATGAATAAACTGACCATTTGTTTTTTGAAAGCTTTTGTCATCCTCCCACCATCATTTATTCATCACTGTGGCTTACCTGATGTAAATTATGTTAATATTAATTTTGTGACTTGTTTGAATTTTACCAGTCCTCTTTGTGTATTGTTATGATAATGTTATGAGCCTGAACTTCTCCACCCAGGACCTTTGAGATCATCATCTTATTGACCATTTTTGCGAACTGTGTCGCTTTGGCTGTGTTCCTGCCCATGCCTGAAGAAGATACCAACAACACCAATTTAAATTTAGTAAATCAAACACTTTTTTAAAGCATGACATATGGCTGAGAATTCATTACTTAGTGGATGGTGATTATATTGATATTTATTTATGCAATTATTCTTGATATACAAAAGAATCAAAACATGGTTGCTCATGGTTTCAGGTTTATGAAGGGCCAGTGTTTTGCCATAAATGATAGATGACTAGTAGATAGTTAGCAAGGACTGTAGTAATATTAATTTACTATAGCTTTAAACTAGTGAAGTGGATGCCAAAGCCAAATTAAATGTCTCCAGACACAACTCAGTTCTTTATTTAGAGTCCCATCTGTGCTTGCTGTGGAGGATATTTTAAAGTAGTGTAAAAAAGCTGGTGGCAGATGGATGCTGCTGATGTGTGTCCCAAAAATACTATGTTTCAACATCATAGGTGTGAGTTTTACTGCTGTCAGCCTGTGGGTAGTGTGTTACAGGTCAGAGACTACACAACTCAAAGATAATCACAGTGTGCATGTGAGCAAAAGATATATTTGATCATGTACAGTGCATACACTTTTCCAGTCCCTATTGGATGTGTTATATTGACACCAGTGATTTCAGGGAGGCCTGTTATGATGAATGGATCCCTTTCTCTCAGAGGTTTGGCATTTAGCACAAATGTCAATAATATAGCAAACATTACCAGCCATCGCATACTATTCTACACTCAGTCAATAAACTCCACATATTTCTGGGTCAAAGTTCATGTCAGTCTCTGATATATTTTCACGTTACTCAAGCCATATTTATTAGATACCTAAATCTGGCCTGATGTCTTTGTTGGCCCATTCACCATCCTCTTCCTAAATCCTCCTTAGTTCTTACGGTGCCATTCCTTAGAGGTGAAAATGTAAGAAGAGATGATTCAACCCCCCTGCTGCTGTTAGAAGTAGGTCAGCCTACACAGCATCACTCCACTGATGCAGGTGATACAAGAGAATCCCCAAATGTTGCCTCATGTAACCACAGTCATATATCAAAAAATATGATAGCTTGTAATGTTGATATACTACAGCCCAGCAGTGCAACTTTCCTTACTGCCTTAATTCATTTTACTTCGATATGAGAAAAGTCTGTACATATGTGTAAACTTGTTAGTGGATGTAAGGTTGGCCTTTGAAGTTCTAATTGATTAGGCATTTGGGGACTGCTGCTGAGTGGTTCATAGATTATTGACCTGATTTAGGAAAATGGAAAAAATAAAATTGCATATCATATGCTATTTACAGTATATACCTCAAATTAACTCTCCATTTCTGATTGTTAGGACTCAGGACTGAAAGTAGGAGTGGATTCCCTTGGGGGTCTGTCACACTTTTGTCATATTACAGCCTTTTGTTATATTTTTTATTCAAGTCTACAGATGACAGTATCTAGTCTGAGGGAAACTCTGCTCTGTTCTGTGTCTGCCTGCCATGTGTCAACACTGATAAAAGCACAGAAATAGGGACAATTTGCAGATGATGCTTTTATTCAACCGCTGACATTTTATCTGTCTTCTGCAAACAGTCTGTTTCATCTTAGTCACATCTCACATCTCACTTGGTACACTGGGTCTAAAAATGTTTCATTATTAACTTTGTGGGTGATGGGCCAACCTTCTGTTCAAACTTCAGGAAGTTATGTTCAAAAGGAAAAAAATGGATACAAAAGGTCATTACTTGATACAATAACAGCAACAGTTTTCATACTATTCTTCCTAGCATGTGTTTAGAGACTATACCTAGGTCTTTGCTGACCTCCAGTGGTTTCACTTCTCACCTTGCTATAGTTGTGTACATGTTTACAGGTGTAGGTACTGCTCGGTTAGAGTAGTAAAACAGTGCTCATTGTCACATTGATTTTTAAAAGTCGAAGATGTAATTAATCATTTGATGTTTTATTAAAGTATTTAGTGTGAGACTGAGAGTATCACCTTTATAAAATGTAATGTCCTTGTTTTGCTCCTGTGACTTCAGGAAAGTCTGGAGTATATCTTCCTGATCATCTTCACACTGGAGTGCATTTTGAAGATAGTAGCGTATGGGTTTGTGTTCCATGAAGGGGCTTATTTACGGAACTGTTGGAACATATTGGACTTTGTCATCGTCTTCATGGGGTAAGATGATCTCTTAGGTGCAGGTGGACACAGCTTCTTTTTGGTACTTCCATTTTATTTGTTAGTGTAAGCGAAATTGTTGAATGCCAATTTTGTAACAGTATTTTGTATTAAGGTAGTTTTTGGTGTAGGCATTTACGGCTGTCTTATCTTTTCCTGCAGTCTCTTCACCTTATTTATGGATACCGTAAATAGGATAGCAGGAGTGCCAATGGAGAAGGGTGGGGGGTTTGACATGAAGGCACTGAGAGCCTTCAGAGTACTGCGGCCTCTACGCCTTGTTTCTGGAGTCCCCAGTAAGAGCCTGAACATTTATCCACACGTGCTACAGAAAAATCCTGTTTCTGTTATACCCCCTAAACTGCATGTACAGTATTGTGCAAAAGTCTTAAGTCATCACCATTTCTTTATATTTTGCTACAAAAATGCAAAATAGGTGCAATAATTTATTGAAACATGCAAACATAAATGGAAATACAGCACATAAGGCAAAAACAGAGTCTGCATAATTTTTAACAAGCTTGAAAGTCAGTATATGGTGTGACCACCTTTATTGTACAGTACAGCATGAACTTTCTTAGGTAAGCATTCTTGTAGTTTTTTAAAGTCATCTGCAGATTTCTTGAAGGGCATTCCAAAGCTCTTCTTTAGATGTTGGCTGCCTTTTGTTCTGTTATCTGTCAAGATGATCCCCCACTGCTTTGATAATATTGAGGTCAGTCCATAAGACCTGTTGCCATTGATTTTCAGCTCATTTTTGTGTACTTTGGCATACCTCAGCCTTGTTTCCCCTCTTTAAGAATGTCTTCTTGATAGCCACTCTTTCACTGAGACCATTTCTAATAAAGCTTAGGGGAACAGTAAATGGATCAACTGAAGGGTCAGATGCATCTCTCAGGTCCTGTGTCAGGTCTTTGCTGGATTTTTTCCTATTTCTTAATGACATGAGTTTCAGGTACTACTCATCTGCTGCAGATAGTTTTTAGGCCTACCACTTCTTCTTTTGCCCTTCACTTCTCCAGATTCATCAAATTTTTTTAAGGATACCTTGCACACCTTGCAGAGATATCCAAAGTTTTCAGCAAATAGCTCATTGGGAATCACTTTGTTGGTGCAAAAATATGTCCAAAGAAATACTTGTAAAAAGCCTTCAGAAAGCCTGAAGAACTACTGTTCAAGACCACAAATCTGTCTCATTAGAAGCAAAATATAGAGAAATTAGGGGTGGCTCAAGACTTTTGTTCAGAACTGGTCTGTGCATTAGAGCATATGTAAAGAGGCTTACTGTGTGTGGAAAGATAAGTTTACCTAGTTCTTTAATCATAATAAATTGGGTCTTTTTGCTTGCAGGCCTACAGGTGGTAATGAACTCCATCCTCAAAGCAATGCTGCCTCTTCTACACATTGCCCTGCTGGTCTTCTTACTGGTCACTATCTACGCCATCATGGGCCTGGAACTCTTTAAGTGCAAAATGCATAAGACTTGCTATTACACTGGCACAAGTATGTTTAAAATGACACAATCAGATATACTTACACTTGTTTTTTTATATTAAGTTTCTTTACCTGCCCCACAGATATCTATGCCACAGCAGAGGGTGAGCTGCCTGCTCCCTGTGCTCAGGCTGGTAATGGACGTCGTTGCATCATCAATGGCTCGGAATGTCGGCCTGGCTGGGAAGGTCCCAACAATGGGATCACCCACTTTGATAACATTGGCTTTGCCATGCTTACTGTATACCAGTGTATCACTATGGAAGGATGGACCAAAGTGCTCTACTGGGTCAGTGGCTGAATATATTTCAATTTCAGTGGGCAGTTTGTAATGTTTGTACCTGTTTCATGTGAATTTTGCAAAGCTTTGAAACAGTAAACCCAACAAAATTCATTGACTTCTGATACTCTGGAGTTGTGTTTTTTAGGTTAATGATGCCATAGGGAATGAATGGCCGTGGCTCTATTTTGTTCCTCTAATCTTGGTGGGCTCATTCTTTGTGCTCAATCTGGTTCTAGGTGTTCTCAGTGGGTAAGACCACTATTATCTTTACTCTTTATTGTGTACACGTAGCTTCTTCACCTAAACAAGCAAATAATAAAATAACCCTCTTTTTCTGTTCCACACAGAGAGTTTACCAAAGAGCGAGAGAAAGCCAGATCACGTGGAGAGTTCCAGAAGTTGCGAGAGCGTCAGCAACTAGATGAGGACCTTCATGGCTACATGGAGTGGATCACTCACGCTGAAGTCCTGGATGCTGACAGAGAAGGCAAAGGTGAACTCTAGAAAAGAAACCTCAGACCACTCGTTACGAAGAGAGTCTGTCAAATTACAACTGTTATTATCTTTTCAGGTCTCCTGCCTCTGACCAGTGGTGATTCAGAAACAGACAGCTTGTATGACCTGGAAGGGAAGAGTCGAATAATCTACTACTAGTGAGTTTTCTGCTCTGTTAATTCATAATGTTGTTATCCATTGTGTATAGCAACATCAAACAGGATTATTTTTGTGTTTAGCCGTCTGGCTCGTCGCTGGAATCGTTTCTTCAGGATGAAGTGCCTCATATACGTGAAAACCAAGGCGTTTTATTGGGTGGTGATGTTCCTGGTCTTTCTCAACACTCTGACCATAGCTACAGAGTACCACCACCAGCCTGATGGGCTGACTGCCTTTCAAGGTTGATGAGTTATCCATATATTTTAATGAAGAATTGATTTGAGTAATTTTCATGTATTCATTCATCTCCCTCCTCACTCATCTCAACAGATGTGACTAGTCGGGTACTGCTTGTGCTGTTTGTCATTGAGATGTTCCTGAAGATGTATGCTTTGGGACTTAGAGCATATTTTATGTCCCTGTTTAACCGTTTCGACTTCTTTGTGGTGCTATGTGGTATCCTGGAGATGATCATGTTATCTGCAGGGGCTGTGGCTCCCCTGGGTTTCTCTGTACTCAGGTGTATCCGACTGCTGAGGATCCTCAAAGTCACAAAGTAAGTCTAATTCCCTTAAATTTACATGTTGAATCAGTTTAAACTCTTACAGTGTAACATGTTGCCATTTACCACCTCTCATTTGTTTTTCAGGTACTGGACCTCTCTCAGTAATCTTGTGGCCTCTCTCCTCAACTCTGTTCGCTCCATTGCCTCCCTGCTTCTTCTTCTTTTCCTCTTCATTGTCATTTTCTCACTCCTGGGCATGCAGGTTTTCGGAGGGAAATTCAACTTCTCTGACCATAGACCCAGGCGCAGTAACTTTGACAACTTCCCTCAGGCCCTGATCAGTGTGTTTCAGGTGAAATTAGGCACTTGTTGGCATATGCGCTTCTTTAAACTCTTAACCATTGCTGTTTTGATTTTGTTGAACCAGGTTTTTATTTTCAGTAGTTTAAATGAAGCTCATTTTCTGATTTCAGCTTCAGTCCTATCCATAAATCATTTTGCTGCTTGTCAACGCTTAATCATTTCTCAGATCCTCACAGGAGAGGACTGGACATCCATTATGTATAATGGAATTATGGCCCATGGAGGGCCTGTCATCCCTGGTATTCTGGTTTCCATCTACTTTATTATTCTCTTTGTCTGTGGAAACTGTATCCTTCATATACACTCACACTGTCGTTTTAGTTTTTAAAAATTGTATCCATTAAAATGATTTAAACAACCACCGTTCTTGTTTTCCTGAGCTCATTGCAAACAGATATCCTCCTCAATGTCTTCCTTGCTATTGCCGTCGACAACCTTGCAGAGGCTGAGAGTCTGACTTCGGCTCAGAAAGAAAAAGCAGAGGAGAAGTTAAGGAAGAAGCAGCTACGAAGGTGAAATAAACAATACCAAAAGTTAAAGCTAAGTGAGATAATCTGCTCAGCCTATGCATTTCTAAATTTCATTCTATTCCTTTTTCTTCTCACCCTACAGGACCAAAACGTCCGAGAAGACTGATGAAGAGAGGGAGAGGATATCTAAGAAACTGGCAGAGCAGAAGGCCAAGTTGGAGGGCATGCCCACCACAGCCAAGGTTACTATTATCACTGTTATATCCCATATTTAGTCCTAACAGGGGATATTATTTAGGTGAAGTATATATAATAAATGCATATATTTTATATCTTTTAGCTGAAAATCGATGAATTTGAATCAAATGTCAATGAAGTGAAAGACCCATTTCCACCAGCTGATTTCCCAGGTAATACTAATCAACAGTTTTTCAGAAGTTATCTGCTTCATATATAAAATGTGCAACTTTTTATGGCTTTTGATGAGCTGGATACAAATATGACAAAACAGCTTATTTGTAAGAAATATTATAATTTGTAAACTAAGGTGTTCTCATCTGTTTATGGAGTCTTCATATGAGAATCTTTCTGTAAACATTTAAAAATCTGAAAAAGGTTTATGTAGAGATGTATTGTTATGCAGGGTTATTCCACTTCAATTCACTAAATTTATTTAGAGCCCAGCCTGCCAGACCAGGTCAAGATGTTGTGTCTAGGTGAGTGGTTCTCAAGCTTTTTTTTGGGATACCCCACTTTAGCAGCTGAAAAAAGATCACACCCCACACCACATAAAAATGAGCATCCCACACCCCAGAATTTTTTCAGTCATTAACAACTAAAAAGGATCCCTGTTGAATTTTACTTAAATAAGGTGCTTATTATTCAGCAATTGTTTCTTGTTCATATAAAACCCATTTCAGTTCACTTAGTATTTTTACCTGGTTGTCTGTGCCCCAACTGCAGTGGCTCTGCATGTCAGTCTACGGATGTATCCACAGCCAAACTTTGATTCAAGTATTTAAGAATACTTAGAGGTTATACAGTTAGGTCCATAAGTTTTAGAACAATTGCGCATCTTCTGTAATTTTGCCTCCGTACACCACCACAGTGGATTTTTTTTATTAAACACCCAAAATTTGATTGAAGCACAGACTTTTAGCTTTAATTCAAGCGGTTTTACAAAAGAATTCCTTTAACTGTTTAGGAGTTACAGCCATCTTAATACATAGTCTCCCATTTTTAGATGACAAGTAATGGGACAAACTAACAGAATTTTAAATATCAGGATTGTTTTTAATATTTGGATGAAAATCCTTTGCAGTCAATGACTGCCTGAAATTTAGAACCCACTGGCATTACCAAATGCTGTGCTTCCTCCCTTAAGATGCCAGGCCTTCAGTTGCTGCTTGTTTGTGGGTCTCTCTGCCTTCTGTTTTCTCTTCACTAATTGAACAGCTGTTCTGTTGTGTTGAGATCAGGTGACTGACTTGGCCATTGAAGAATGTCCCATTTCTTTGCCTTGAGAAACTCTTGGGTTGGTTTTGCAGTATGCTTTGGACCATTATTCATTTGCACTATGAAGAACTGTGCAATCAGTTTTGCAGACATTTGCGTACAGTCCAGTACACTTCAGAATTCATCCTGCCTTCTATGAGTAGTCACATCATCAATATACACTAGTGACTCGCTTCCACTGGCAGCCATACATGCCTATGCCATAACTTTGCCTGCACCATGTTTGATAGATGATGTGATATGCTTAAGATCCTTTTCCATACTTTCCTCTTCCCATCATTCTGGCACAAGTGCATCCTAGTTTCATCTCTCCAAGGATTGTTTTTTCCAGAACTTGACTGGCTCTTTTAGATGTTTTCTGTCAAAGTAATCTGGCCTTCCTGTTCTTAAGTATAACAATTGTTTGTACCTTGTTGTAGACCCTCTGTATTTACATTTATGAAAGCATATCTTGATTGTAAACTTTGACAATGATACCCCTACCTCCTCAAGAGTGTTATTGAATTGGCAAGGTGTTGTGAAGGGGTTTTCTTAAATCAAGAATTTGTGATCACCCTCTTTAGCTGTCTTCCATGATCTTCCGTGTCTTTTTGTGTTGCTGAGCTGGTCCGTGCATTCCTTCTTTTAAGAATATTCCAGATGGTTGTTTTTGCCACTCCGAATGTGTTTTCTATCTCTCTGAGAGAGTTATTTTTGTTTTTCAGCCTAATAATAGCCTTCCTTACTTGACATTTCTTCGGACTCTTTGAGAGTTTCAGTGAGTGTAGTGGTTTGCGCATTCTCCTTACAAGCAAACAGGTCCCTGGTTTGATCCCAGGTGGGAACGCAAGCCCCTCTCACCATGGAGGGTTGCAACAGGAAGGGCATCCGGTGTAAAACCTCTACCAAATTACCAATGTGGATTAATCCCCTCTGGCGACCCCTTGGTGGAGAATACAAGGGAGCAGCTGAAAGGTACACTGAGAGTTTCAGTGAAGAACTACCAAATGCAAGTTCAACACTTGCAATCAACTCCAGATCTTTTACCTGCATAGTTTATCACGGAATAACGAGGGAACAGGTCTCACCTGATTATGAGAATATATGTTATCTATTATCCCAGAACAGTTAATGTAATACTTCTATTAAACACCATGAATTAAAGCTGAAAATCTACACTTTAATCACATCCTGATTATTTAATTTAAGAAACACTCTGGTGGTGTACAGAGTCCAAATTACAAAAAGTGAATAATTGTCCAAAAACTTATTGACCTATCTGTATGAATTAATTTAGTTTCTACGGCATATTGTATAAGAAAATTTAAAATAATAATTTTGGGATTTTTCAATATGCTTTAAAAACATGTAACTCTGCTCTGCAGCATTACAGATTTCCTGCTACTACCAAGGTCAAATTGAAGGTCAGATTAGATGTCAGAAGGTCAAGTAGAGATAGTATCATAAGACTTTTAAATTTGACAATTGCATTTAATGTTTGATATAAACCCAGTTCATACAAGCCCAATTTCAAAATTGGATGAATAGTTTAAGACGTATACCTACCCCATTTAAGCTATTTTTGCCAAACATTCACAGGTCAAAATGTTTTTTAATAATTTCTGGTTTCAATTAAGAACTTTTGCTCTCAGAACTAGTCTGGTAACATATCATGAAATGAGAGAAACAGCAATTTTAAGCATCATTTTCAGTTTCGATGTGACCCAAAATTAGAGTTTGGCTACATTTATTTCAGAAGCATTTTGGCTGCAGACCATGGTAATGTAATAAAGCCTATTTTTTATTTGAACCTTTCCCTGTGGTTTAGTTATAGCAAAATGAGGTCACTAATTGGAAGAGTTCATATTGCTTACACCAGCTGTTTACCAGGGCTGCTGTCTTGGCTATGTTACAGTATAAGTATAGTAACCTGTCATCACAGTCAGACTCAGCTAATTCCCTGTGTTGTGTTTATAGCACACTATTCTGGTGACTACCATATAAAGACTACAGCATTATTCAGCATTGGGAGATTTCTCCTGGGTTATTTTAATTACATTCAGTAATCAACTTCAACATTGCACTTTAGAATTTTGAGGCTGTTTTTTCCTTATGGTAGGTGATGATGAGGAGGAAACGCCTGAAATCCCTATCAGCCCTCGACCCCGACCAATGGCTGATCTACAATTGAAGGAAGAAGCAGTTCCATTGCCTGAAGCCAGCTCCTTTTTCATTTTTGGCCCTCAGAACAAGTAGGAAACTGATCACTATCAATGCCAACCTGAAAATAGAATAATATTATAACAATGCAAAAATATACCTGTGCCAATGTGCTCTTATGTTTGTTTGTTCATTGTTATCCAGGTTCCGTAAATTTTGCTACAAGATTATCAATGCTTCATCCTTCACCAACTTAATCCTCCTGTTCATCCTGCTCTCCTCCATCTCATTGGCAGCTGAGGACCCTATCGATCCCAAGTCCTACAGAAACCAGGTAGCAGCCAGGTCTAGCTGGACATTTTGAACTATAACTACTAGAGGAAGGAAAACTCTGACAACAGCCCTGGTTTTCTCTTCTTTTCTTTCAGATCTTGGCTTATGCGGACATTGTTTTCACGACTGTGTTCACCATTGAAATTGTATTGAAGGTAGACTCAGAAGCAACTAATGTTTTTTAATGTTATGCTTTATTTGAGTCTGGCGGCTTTGGTTCTTTTCCAGTGAGATACCAAGTAGCATTAACCTTTTTGCTCTGAAGCTAGTTATTTTTAATATTATACAGTAATTTCAAACAACCTTTTCTGTTTAATGTTTTTCTTGTCAGTAAATAGCATTAGTGATAACTGCAGCCCTAATATTAAAAATGTCATAAGCTTCCTGTCACATTCCAGCAATTTTTTTCAATTAATCAGTCAGTTATTTCTTCAAATAACAGTTTGAAGTATTTGGTGACAGAAAGACCTTCTTCTTGTGCTGTTTTAACCCCAAAATAAAAGCACAATTTTCCTTCATTAAAAAAGTTCATATTTTAATTCGCAAGAACCTTTATTTAAATGACAAAAGTACAAAGACTTTCAATCATTTTTACTCACCAGGTTAATTGTATTTTGTAAATGCAAACAAATTTTAGAATGTGATGGCTGCACCACACTCAACAAAAGTTGGGACAGAGGCACGTTTACCATTGTGTTACATGACCTTGACATTTTTTAATCACCTTGGAAGTGGGGATGTTAATTGTAGTTTTGCAACTGGAAAACTTGCCCATTCTTGCTTGATATAACACTTAAGCTGGTCAAAGGTCTGAGGTCTTTTGTCTGTTTCTCCTCTTCATGATACACTAAACATTTTCATTTGGTTATAGTTCTTAACTGGCAGCAGGCCAGTCAAGCACATACTCTGTGTCTTTCGCACCTTTCTCTGACAACAATCTGAATCTTTAGCATGGAGGACTTGACACCCATTTTTTTTAAACGTGGCTGAAATGTGGACTCACCTGACTACAGCACATGGCTCCACAGTCTTTTGGTCCACCTGAGATGAGCATGGCCTCAGAAACTCTGCAGCATTTCTGCATACAGTTTATGTATGGCTTGGTCCTTGCGTTATACAGTTCCAGTTTGCATTTCTGGATGCAGTGACAGACTGTGTCACATTACATTGGTTTTCCGAAGTACTCCCAAGGCCAGATGGCTGTATTTGTCACACTGGCATGACGGTTTCTAATGAAGTGTTTCCTAAGGGCTGAAAGATCATTAGTGTGCTCTGACCTTGCCCTTTATGCTGATATGCCAGAACCTTTACCCTGATATGTCTTCAAATTCCTAAATCTTTTCACAATATTATCCGCTACAGATGGTACAGTGTCCCCATAGTTTAGTGGTTTACACATTCGCATTAGAAGTGAAAGGTCCCTGGTTTTATTTGAACCCCTCTCACCATAGAGGGTTATATCAGGAAGGGCATCCGGTGTAAAACCTCTGCCAAAATTACAAGTGCGGAACAATCTGCTGTGGCAACCCCATGGGGTAAAATACAAGGGAACAGCCAAAGGTACATTATGCACTATAGATGTTGAAATATCTACAGTCTTGCATTTAGAAATGTTTCTTTTGAACTAACAATTCTGTCACTCATTTTGGCACAAAGTGGTGAGCCACAACTCTTTGCTTACAAAGACTAAGCCTTTGATGGATGCTACTTTTAAATTCAGTCATGATATCTTACCTGGTCCCAGTTAGCCTGCTTTATCTAGAGTCTTCCAAAGTGGTTTTATTTAATTATTCTGTACACTTTGAATCTTACTTTTACGCTGTCCTAACTTTTGTTGAGTGTGTTGCAGCCATCAAATTCTAAATTTGTGCATATTTACAAAATACAATTAAGTTGGTGAGTAAAACCACCAAAAATCTTTTCGTTGTGCTTTTGCCCGTTAAATAAAGAATCACGTGAGTTAACATATGACAGATTCTTATATTTATTGCATTTTGGAAAATATCTCAACTTTTCTGAAAATAGAGTTTGTATGCAGAATGAAAAAATACAGAATCCATATAAAATCTACAGTGACTGGAGGTCAGTGGACAGCACCAAACTGCTAGCTATCATAACTAAACTAAAATGTCATCACAAAACAAACTTGTTGGGAAGCTGTTAGTGAAGACTAATCTGCTGAATTGTCAAACACAGTAAAATCATTTTCACATGTCCAGTTTGCTCCAGGCTATGTGTCTTTTTCACCATTCCACCTGCACACAGAAATGAAGCATGTTTTTAATACTTCTGTTTGATTCACTTTTCTGTGTATAACTGTGCAATATTTCACTGACAGATGACAGTGTATGGAGCATTTATGCACAAAGGCTCCTTCTGTCGTAACTCTTTCAACATCCTGGATCTGATTGTAGTCGGAGTGTCTCTTCTGTCTATGGGAATGGAGTGAGTTTATATGATAGGATCACCAAATTAGATTTGGAATGTTATTTTTCCCTAAATTATACTATTTAAAATTTTTAGACATGCATTACAAGTCTGTTTTTTGTCATGTGTTTTTGTTGTACACAGATCCAGTGCCATCTCTGTGGTGAAGATTCTCAGGGTGCTGAGGGTGCTAAGGCCTCTCAGAGCCATCAATAGAGCCAAAGGGTTAAAGGTATAGCACATGATTTACCTGAGACAATGCATCTGGGTGGAAATAATAATTCAACAAGTACAAATCCAACAAGAGAAAAATGCGCTATTACCTGTACAAACCCCATTTTCAAAGTTTTACTCCAGTAAAAGTAAAAAGTATCATAAATAGCAAGTACAAAGTTGAAGTACCTATTCTATAGAAAAATAAATCATGAAAAGTAGAAAAGTGACAAATATTTTACCGTAGAATATGACATTATTAGTGTGATGATGCATTTGTTTATTAATCTTGTTTCATTGTTATAGCATTGTTTAGCAACTATAGATGCAGTTAGGTCAGGAGGGGCAACATTTTTTTCTGGAAGGCCACACTGACTTAGATAAACTAAGTGGATGACTGAATCAGAACATGGAAAATGATATTACTGACATAAAATAAAAATTAACCTAAATGCTTTATCTTTACACCTAAATTAAACTTCATCTTGCATTGGAGAATGAATGAATGAATGAATGAATACCTGCTGCAGTCATTCATCACAATATTCCTTAACATAAGTCAACCTCTTATTTGCAGGCTATTGAGCAGTATTTTGCCCCAGTTATGAGTTAGATAGTTTAGTGGTTTAAAATAGCAGAGAATTAGCTCATATTTTTGCATAAATACAGAGCTTGAGTGATCAGTTTCCACTGTGTCTTTCCAGATCTGCACCTTTCCTCATCATTTATTGATCTTTTTTTATCTTATTGACAGCATGTGGTCCAGTGCGTGTTTGTAGCCATCAAAACAATTGGTAACATTGTCCTGGTCACTGTGCTGCTGAATTTCATGTTTGCCTGCATAGGGGTCCAACTCTTTAAGGTATTTTTTTAAGTATTGCATCACAGCCATATTTGGTATAATACTGTAAAGGATGTAAATCCAAACTAATTTAGTAATTACTTAAGCCCCACTCCTAAATGTGTTAATAATCCTTTCCCTTCTAGGGTAAATTCTACAGCTGCACAGACCAGTCCAAAATGACTGAGGAGGAATGCCAGTAAGGAAAACATAATTTTCTCATCAGAGAGTTTATTCATCTATCAGTCTTTTTTATACTAATTGTTCAATGTGTCCTCTCTCAGGGGATACTTCTTCAAGCACATGGAGAATTCCCTACAAGACACAGTACTGGCTAAAAGAGAATGGCTCAACAGTGACTTTAACTTTGACAATGTGCTCTATGGAATGCTGACTCTGTTCACTGTTTCCACATTTGAGGGCTGGCCAAAGTAAGCACAGAATAAATTTTAGTTTGATCAGTTGCATCTGCGATTAGCATATTTACTCTTTTTAATACCTCAAAAGTTGATTCTGTTCATCTGGACGTAGGGTTTTCCGTGGGAGAAACGTTTCATCACTCATCCAAGTGACTTCTTCAGTCTCAACTGACTGCAGGTTTCCCCAACCTTATAAACAGTACATTTGCATAATGACTGAAACTATCACTACTGAGTGAAACTATCACCACTGGGGGACAATGGGCTGGTCAGTTCCTTAGCCATTAAAATGCAAATTCTTATGACAATTGATCAAACAACCCCCGATGAGGCCCACTGATCAAAGGCCATGAGTACCATCCACAGAGAGTTGGGGAATGGCTGCAATCACCGCATTGTAAGATGGCGAAAGATGTACCCTTAGGCCCCCTCCTCGATTCAGAGACGGTCTTTCCCTTTTCACGTATATGGCTTCCTTGACTCCCCGCTCAAACCAGCG
>VUQH01023362.1:0-22812 GCA_015106775.1 Etroplus canarensis
ACAAAAACATTTCCCTCCCTATCCTTAATCGTCCTAATCTGCTGTACATACTTTCCAGCTCTGTCTCTTTGTCTCACCACTCGCTACAAGTCCTTCTCTCCTTCCTTGGTGTCCAGCCTCTCATACAACTCACTATAAGCCTTTTAAACATTTAAAGTTCTTATTTGCACCTCCACCCTCCTACCTTTCCTTCTCTCTCTCTGCCTCCTAACACACTTTCCCCCTCTCCCCCTCCTTGGTTTTTAGCCAACAGTAGCATAGTTTCCACTGGCACCCTGTTGGCTAACGGCACCGGAGGCGGTCGTTGTTAACCCGGGCCACGACCGATCCGGTATGGAAGTCGTGTTATTAATCCGCATATTCGATTTGGCCAAGTTTTTACGCCGGATGCCCTTCCTGATGCAACCCTCACCATTTACCCGGGCTTGGGACCGGCACTAGGACTACACTGGCTTGTGGGCCCCTGTGGCTGGTTTCTTTTGACATTCTTGACTAAACTCATTTAAAATGTTGGTTCTCACAGATGTTTTGGTTTTAAATTTAAGAGCCATTTTTCTACATTAACAATTTCTGCCTTTTTAGTTGTATATGTGTATTATTTTACCATAATTAAATATATGAAAGATTAGAAATCCAATCCAGGCCTCATAAACTGGATCCTTCAATCTTTTTTCCCAGTAATGTGATTGTAAAAATTACCTCGTGGAGGTTCCTGACTCTGAGGAAAGGAGAGGTTCCTTTTAGTCATGTATCTTAGAGAAAAGGAGGAGGATCTCTTCAAAAAGCTTGGTAGGTAAATTAAACACTTATGTTCACACATAATGTACTTTTTGCACCTCTCATTTTTAAATATGATAACTCAGTGGCCTTGTTGTCCTCCAAGAGGAGCTGGAGGAGGTGGCCAGGAAGAGGGAGGTCTGGGAGTCTCTGCTCAGACCGCTGCCCCCGTGACCCGGACAAGCAGTTGAAGATGGACTCAAAACACTGACATAAATTGTGGCCTACCCCTGATGTTATGAAGACTGATGTAACAAGAGGTGCCATAATGTCTGGCACCTCTGGCTACAAAAATCTAAAGTGTCATGAGGGATTCAAAGTCCTGAAAGACCTGGATGTCCCCAGCTTCTGTGACTTGCAAAAAGGCCTTATATATGCAGTCAACATCAACAACCCCCCCAAAAAAACATAAAATTCTTTTGACATGTTTTAAATGATACTTTTAAAGCTGAATGATCCAAAATTGAGTGATTAGGTTGACCTCAAATTCAACTGGAAATGTTGCACTGTTTGTGCAATTTTGTTGTGTAATTTGCAGAAGCTGTACGGTTGAAAAGTGACAGTTGGTCACCCAGCTAAAACTGGTCAGAATGATGATGTATTTTGTCCAACAAAAACAACTTTGCACACAGTGAATTTTTTGTATTGTTTTCTTGAACATTGACCAGCTGTGGCGACCTTTCGGGGAAAATATAAGTGAGCGACCGAAAGTGCATATTCTTGAACATTCAGAGAGTCAAGTACTGGATTCAGTTTAAAGATCAGTCCTTCAAAATCCTGGCTGCCTTGTTAAAGGGCAACTTCTTGATAAAATCCTCCAATTATAATTTTTTTTTTTTTTTTATTCTGAGCTCCTGAACACTCTGAGTTTTAATAAAAACTCATTTGGGTATGGATGCATTGATTTATTTTTGAAAGTGTTCATGTCTGTTTTGTGCACACCTGACAGTAAAAGCATTTGGACCTTAAGTGCTTTTGCAATAAACAGTGATAAAAAAATGAAATTTCTATCTAATTTATTGTGACTGAAGTGACATGTTACTAAAAAAGACTTAATGAACAATTGGTATAGGCATTTCTGAGTAGGTAGGTAAGTAAAATAAAGAATTCAGATAATTTAAATAATTTAGCCACTTATCCTTAAACCTTTACAATAAAATGTATTTGTTTCACCTTAATTAAGGTTCTAAAGAACAAAGTAAAATGAGTTGGTTGCAGTAAAATCATTGAGTTTCTCAAACTATAACAGTGGTTGAGTTGGAATTACTTAAAAAAGATCCACACACATTATCTTATTTTTGTAGTTGAGCCAGTGTATTATTTTTTGGAGTGCACTCTGATGGACAAGTCTGAATTACCACTTGTTCAACAGGCAAAACTGTTTTGTATATATGAAAAAATATTCAGATGATCATGCTGAGTGAGGTTATGCATCAAAAGGGATGAGATGCTGAGACTCTGAACCGAATCTGTGTGAAAGTAAAGTCAGAGATCCGAGGAAGATCTTGTCATGGTCTTGTGTTTTGTAGCTTGGTTTGAGTTCTTTCTGGGTTTTGAGCTTCTTAGTTTTCATGTTCTGTCTTGACATCCCATACCCTTGCCATGTATTAGGATGCTTTTGCATCGTTTGTCCTAAAAAGTTGGAGCTACAGCAATATATCATGAAAGCAGAAGCACACAATGGTGATTTCTTCATCTCAAATAATTCATTGAAACAAAAGCCAACAACAGTGGTGGGTATACCAACAAAAAATGTCAATGTCTAAGTTGTCATGTGACCTTGACCATCAATTATAGCTTGACCTCTGACTCTTCCAGTCTATTGCAACCTGCTGATGACAGTCTAAGCTCAGTGGCCACTTTTCTCTAAGAGCATCCTGTTTTGAAGCCTCACAAAGGCAAGGTACTGTTGATCAATTGTTAGGTGTCGTCTTGGTCTCATGATGTCAAAATGTGAACAGCATGGTGAAGAGGACTGTTTAAAAACCAATTCTAACTGAACCACAACATTTATTGGTTGATTCATAGATCAAACACCAGTTGTGAATTTTGCTGTTATTCACCTTGTTAGAGAAAAGCAAGTTATACAAAAAAGTACTGAAACACTGAACAGTTGGACATGTGCATTCAAAAGTCTAGAGAAGGTCAAATTAAGTTAAACTGTAAAGGTTATAGTGCATTTTAGGTGCATCCTGAAATTTCACCCGAAAGCCGAATATCCTTCACGCACATTAACTTAATGTGACTTTTTTTGTTTGAGATCTTTCTGCTGACTGTTGTTCAGTAAAAAGCAATTTTAATCTTGCTGGCTGCAGCATCATAGAGCCATTTCAGAGATCCTTTGTCACAGCCAAGTGCCCTCCATTGAAACTAAACTGATTTGTGGTATATACCAGACATTCCATAGCCAGAGCTATGATACACACAAGTCAGTAATGCCTTCACTTTTTCAACAAAGAATTTTTATTGATAATGTGATTACATATTAGTGCATATTGCTGGCCAGAATCAGGATCCTTCCATTCTGTATAAAGCATTTCCTGGTAAGATTAAATAGATACATTTACATAGATTTCTGCACTCTTTTTCTCCCAAGACTTTCAAATATGACTTTCCAAAGTCTAGTTCTGTTTCTTTAGTTTCATCAAAAACTTTTAACGTGAGTATACATTTATATGTGTGGCCTGTCATTCAAGAATAAGCTAAGTTGTGCTGTGGCTGTGGCTTTCACTGGTTTCCATCTTCAGTGAAGACTATACTACATGGACAAAAGTATTGGTTCACACTTCTTGATCATTGGATTGAAGTGTTGTATTCAATCCCATTTCTACAGGTGTATATCACCTAGCCTTTGCAAACATTTATGAAAGAATGGGTTGTTCTAAAGAGCTCAATGATTTCCAGCATGGTACTGTAATAGGATGCCACCATTGCAACAAGTCAGTTTGTGAAATTTCTTCCCTCCTAGATTTTTCACAATCAACTGTAAGTGGTATTATAGCAAAGTGGAAAACCACAGCAATTCAGCCATGAATTAGCAGACCACATAAAGTGACAGACCAGGGTTGCTGAGTGCTGAGGCATATAGTGTGTAAAGGCACTACTGATCTGCTGAATCAAGAACTGCAGAGCTTCCAAACCTCCTCTGTTATTAATATCAGCACAAAACAGTATGCCAGGAGCATTATGGCATGGGTTTCAATGGCTGAGCAGCTGCATGTAAGCATTACATCGCCAAGCATCCAACGCAGTGGTGTAAAGTACACTGCCACTGGACTATGGAGCAGTAGAAAAAAATTCTGTGGAGTGATGATTCACACTTCTCTATCTGGCAGTCTGATAGAAGTGCCTGGGTTTGGTGAATAGCAGGAGAACCTGCCTGACTACACTGTGCCATCTGTAAAGTCTGGTAGAGGAGGGATTAAGCTATGGAGTTGTTTCTCTGGGATTGATCTGGTCCCCTTAGTTCCATTGAGCAGAAATCTTAATGCTTCAGCTTACCAAGAAATTTTGGACAATTCTATGCTTACAACTTTGTCGGAACAGTTTGGAGAAAGTCCTTTTCTGTTCCAGCATGACTGTGCCCCGGTGCACAAAGCAGGGTCCATAATGGCATGGTTGCATGAGTTTAATGCAGAAGAACTTAACTGGCCCTCACAGAGCCCTGACCTCAACACTACTGAAAACCCTTTGAATCAACTAGAAAGGAGATTAGAAGTCAGATCCTCTCATCCATCATCGGCTGATATCATAAATGTTCTTCTGAATGAATGAACAAAAATTACCATAGACACACCCTAGAATCTTGTAGAAATCCTTCCCTGGAGAGTAGGAGCTGCTATGGCTGCAAGGGGGCACCAATTCCATATTAATGCCAGCGGATTTAGAATGAATTGTCATAAAAGGCCCTGTGGGTGTAATGAGTTAGTGGTCCAATATTTTTGCCCATATAATGCATATTAAAAAAATTGATTTTTTTGCTGAATGTTTGCATAGTTTATTAGCATTCCATTAACTTATGTAATTTAAATGTATATACAACTTTTGCAAAGTAAAATATTTTATTTTGAACCTAAATTCATTTTAGTTTGATAAACTTAGTTTAAATTCCAAGCCCACAAATGGGAATATGAGAGATTTAAAGCCAAAGATTCAAGCTCCCTGATAAAAGAGGGTAAACAAACTTTGTTTTTTTAGCATGAACAGTGGTGACAGTCTATACAAAATCTCCTAAAATGTTTCCCAAATGATTTCCCAACAGCTGAGATGAAACTGCTGACAGTGTTACCTGCAACCAATTTACTGCCAATCCACTTCACACAGGAGAACAAAAAAAGAATATTTTCAAGGGATGAATGCTTTGAGCAGTCTAACCCAACTAGGCAGGTGGTCCCCTTAGACACAATTACCGCCTGATGCTTCAAAGCAATGCTTAGCTGTCTCTATTGAGTCAGAAGCTACACCTATAGACTCTCCCATTAACAGCTCTGAGACAAAGGTATGCCACACTAATATTTCAGAGTTTAGTTTAAACAATTCTTATCTCCATGTGTATGTAATGTTATATATAAGGTAATTGGGTATTAGCATAGCATATTATACAATGAAAAAAAGTTCAGAGAAACAAAGTTCATTTTTAAGTATATTCTCATTTTGAATTTGGTGCAACATACATCCCAAAAGTTGGGACACGAGCATGTTTACCACTGTGTTACATCACCGCTGCTTTTACCAGTGCTGTAAGCTTTTGGGAACTGAGGAGACCAGCTGCTGAAGCTTTGAAAGTGAAATGTTTTTTCATTCTTGTTTGACAAAACTTCCGCTGCTCAACAGCATTGAGCCGTTCTTTGTTATATGTGTGTATTTTGTTGCATAACTTTCACAGTTTTGTCATTTGGCAACATGTCTGGACTGCAGGCAGGATAGTTTAGCACCCAGTTCTCTATTAGACCAGAATGATGCTGCTGTAATACAGGGTGATTAACAATTTCTTGCTAAAATAAGCATAGCCTTTCAGGAAAAAGACATCATATGGATGGCAGCATATGGTGGTCTCATACCAGTATATATCACTCAACATTAATGGAACTTTACAGATATGCATATTTTGCATTTATTTTTTTGACTATCAATTAATTTGTCCCATCATGGAATAAACTTTTTGAGTGGAACAAGTTCAAAGTGTTTTGCAGAGCAATACAATCTAAAATACAGCTGCTCTCTCTGAAGGGGACATGATAAAATAAGATGATTAGTGTGTGTTTACAGAGTCCTCTGGCACAGTTCACAGCCACATTCAACATCATGGGAATAGTAGTGAGCAGAAGGAAGGTCAACTAATTATCTCAGCACAAACTCTTTGGTGTACTGAAGGCACCAAAATCCACCCATTTTTTTCTTGCACACATTCACACATCATATTTGAGTACAGCACCAACATGAAATATTTATGAAACAGCATTATACCGTTATTGTACTGTATTCAGTTCAGCCGGGAATTTTGCTCTCTTGCTCTGTGACATGAAACCTATCTCATCAAGTTTCCACATATATAAACCAATGAGCTAAAATATCATGACCACTCACATATGAAGTAAATAACATCGAAAGTATGAACTGACAGTGATCGAAGGATGTACAAACCATGTTCTGGGAGTCTGATGAGACAGATTCAAGTCTCATCTCAGTTAAAAGACCTGGGGCCAACATCTTGGTGTCAGATACAACAGAGACTCATTAAAGGTTCATGTCTGCTGGTCAAAGTTGTTTTGGTGGCACAAGGACACACATGGTGATTTGGTATCTCAGTGTATACATACACTCTATACATCCTGTACTAATGTACACTTCCAGATCAAGTGGGATCATTAAATTAGCCAGAAAACTGCAAACAGGAACAAAAAGTTCAGTTGTGGATGTAATAAGTCTCGCAGATTTGATGAGCTGTCATCAACACAGTACTTGTATCAGCAACCTCTCTGTGCATAGTCCCAGCCATGTTTTTCATGTTTCATGTTAGTATGTAATTCCAGTCTTCACCAGGGATGGACAGTTACGGTAGTTATTGACTTACTGAAAAAGGATAAAATATGTGTTTAATAACTAGTAAGTAAGTAGTTACTGTAGCGTAGAATAGCTTCAGACAGATAAAGGACATGTAGTACTAATAAACCAGAGAACAACATGTAGGATCAAAAGTCATAACTGCCAAGTCACCTGAGCTCGCCTTGTCAGTGTTGAGTCTTAAATAAAATTTACTTCTCATCAGATTAGGACATTGTCTGAAGATCCACTTTCATGTAGCACACAACAGGAGATTATAGGTTTCAAACAGGTTCTTACTCCTGCAAATGACGCATTTGGTCTAGGCAAGGGTGCTGCCTAAAAGGCCTGCTAAAGGCATGGTGTAGGCTGAGGATGCACTTCCGGTATTTTTTAGACAATTATCTGCTTATACTAAAGTTTAGAAAAAGCTGAATGAGTGTGTTTGTGTGTGGTCATATGTAGGTTTATTGTCACTATTTAGCTTTGGCAACAACCCAAGATGCTACTACAATTTCACCACAACTAAAAATACTGATGTCGATAGAAACAAAGCAAGGGAATTTTATGCAAAAAAACTGACTTTGTAAATTGCCATAGAAATAGCTTTGTCCGTGTTAGTTAACAATTAATCAAAGGGGCTAATTTCCATCTTTTAGATGCACTTTTGTATAGTTTATTTCCCAAATCTCAGCGATAGAAATAATTAGTTAACATGTCCCAATGTATGGCTTCCAAAATGAGCTTACATGTAGTGACAAGTTTTATTGACAAAATAATTTGTGGTTATTTTTATGATTTACTCCGTCCCTGTCTCTATTAACATGCTCATACTACCGAGATGGAAAAATGTGGCAGCACAATTGACCCAACTCCACAACTGTTGTCACGTAAAGAGAGCTGACATTCTTGCATATGAAGCCAGTTTCTTGACAACTTGATTCCCTTAAAGAGGCAATTGGGAAGAGTGGCGCTCTGGAAGAGTTCCATCCATGTGAGCTAAGAAGTAGTTTGGAAAGTGGAAGGCTTTATAGTCAATCCACTTAAAGGAGGATTAATGTTATGAGACTGATGTGTGGTACTGCCCACCACAACTACTATAGTTTTGTTAAATGGCATAACTGTCACGAGAGATAAAGAAAGTATCAATTTTTGTCAATCCATACAAATACAATGTGAGTTTAATTCATATTTTAAAGCTAACATGAAGGTTATTATTTCTCTGAGACTACGTCAAGCTGTCATTTCAACTCTATACATGGACTGCATTTTAATGTTCAGTGTATCTTAGATTTTGTCTATTCCATATAAATGGACGGTCAAAATATTTAGTGCCTTTTATTAAGTATTTAGTGTTCTGTGTTTACTGAAACTTTCCTATTTGTCCTCTCTCTAAGATGACCCCACTGTGCAGGGACTGGACAAGTCTCGACATCTACAAACCGGAGAGATGATCATAATTGTTGTGGTCTTAGTCATGTGGGCAGGTAAGTTTGTAAATGTTTAGGTTTAATAATATTTCAGTCAATACAAAAAGAAAAAAGGACCAACAGGCAGAAAAAATTAACGTTTAATCTTTAGGATAGTCAGGGCCAAGAAGATTTTTATTTTCATCTGCAGTCATTTGTAATAGGATGTATAGGTTTGTACTGAGACAACAACATCACTCTTCTCCAGAGCATCAGTGAAAACTGACAGGGCATTGTTTAACCCAGAAACAGCATGAAAAGGAGGAACTAGGGTGAAAGTCATTTGTAAAGTGGTTTGTAGGGGAAGCAGAATTAGATTCAATAGAATAGAGATTTTGAACTTTCCATTGCAATGCAGTGTTAATGACCAGCAGTTGTTCTCAGTTAAATTACCTTAAAGCTCTGCAAAATAATATAAAATATAATTCAACTTTCCCCTGGAGTTGAAGTACTTTAACCTGTTTTGTCAGCTTCAGGAATGAAAAGTGATTTTGTACACATTGTAGATAATCTTATAGTTACATAAAAAACACTGACACAAAATCAGGAATCCACCAATCAGTGGAAAGGCTTCCAGAAAAAACCCTATGGTGCACCACTTAATCTACGTTAAAGACCAAAAATGTGAGTAAGTCTGTCTGAAAACTGAATCGGAAAAGTCTGCAGCAGTGTCAAACCAACTTCACACTTTTCTGAGTTTTCTCTTCATCTGAGGTGCTCCTTTGAAGTAGTGTGCTGATTAATGAAGTGTTGAGGCACAATGAGAAGTGGCATATCTGTCAGGCTGCCAGGAGCAGGGCTTCCCACCCACGAGGACCAGAGTGAGATGTTAAATAATACTAATGAGAGAAACTAAGGTAACACAGAGGCTGTGAAGAGTGGGAGTGAAAGAACAGAAGCACCCTATGTGGCATATTCATAATGGATTGCACATTTGTTGCCAGTCAAGTTTAAAGTCAGATTTACCTGATCCTCTTCTTTTAATTTGTTCATTTAGAAGTAATACATAACAGTATAACTTTGTTACATTTTAGCTTGTTGCTGAATGGACTACATCTAAATAATTAGGTGATTGCTTTAATATAAAACCATTTCATCTGCTTTATTATAGAACATCTCTGTGCAGGAAGTTCGTTAAAATATGCTTAAAGTGTAGTGAACACCAACTACCAGATTCACAAAGCTGTGTAAGCCGAAGTTTTTTACTGATATCTGAAGAAAAGTGTTTCAGTTTTGTTTGCACTTCCAAAAACACTAAAATGAACTGAAACATATACCATTTCAACCATTTTCTTAAATTATACAAAATCAAATTCAATTAAATCATAAAAAACCAGTGAGAGTAAATGCAGGATTGCTTATCTACAGCACCTCTCTGCTATAGAGGCGTGTGGCTGCAATACTGGAGATCACTGACATGATGCCTGAATAATAATTTGTTAATTTAATGAATTCTTAATGAATGCCTCTCACTACAGCTCTGTAACTCTCATTACCAGAACTGTATATCAGTATCTGAATATTTAATAAAAGCGTTCCCATAAAAATTCATGACCTCAGTGAAGCAAGGAAGATAATTTTGAATATACAGTACTTATCCAAATTGGAGGCACATCTGCATCTGGCAGACTGTGCAGTGAAACAAAGCAAACTCTGTAGAGAATAACTCTCTTCCAAGCTTTAAGATAAAGGCATAGCCATCACACTCCCTTGGGGGAAAAATCTATTATCCACATGGCATTTTAGCATGCACTGTTAGAGGAAGCCGTGATATGACAGTGATTGACAGCTGCCTCATGACTGAATTCCTATCCTTTTTTGTGTGTGTTGCAAATGTACCCGTCTCTCACCTCCTGGCAGCTGTTATTGCCCTATTCTGCCGGCAGTATGACATCATCAAGGACAATGACTCCAGCAACAATAAGGAGAAGGCCAAGCCGTCGTCAGAGAGAAGCACGCCTGAGCACCACAGCGGAGGACTCCTGAGGAGCAAGGTAAAATCTCTGAATTCAGGCCGCACACAGTCAGCTCCAAAATATTTGTCTGGATGCATTTCCTGATAAGAATTGAAGGCATGCACACCCGTCTCATCCCTCTTACAGCACTGGCTCCAGTATTTCTGTGCACACATCTCAACAAAGTTCTTTCAAACAGGATACTGTTGTGGGGGATCTTGTTGCGCATGAGAAACACAGTGCAATTTTTTAAAAAATGGGCTTTGTTTTACCCACAAAATGCAAAAACCATTTTTACAAAAAAGTGTAATTTTAGTTGTGGGTCCTTGAGAGAGATCAAATAAACAGAACTAAACTCAAGTTGCAATGGCAACATCAGATAACAAAGTAACATCACAAACTAACTGCTCAAAAAGAGATAAACAACTGACCAAACACTAACTTAACAAAAAAGAGACAAAGAGGATCCAAAATACTAGCTGATCAGACCAATTTAGACACACAGGTGGGACAAACACGAGCACATTATCTAAAAGTAAAGAAACAAAACCTGCAGTTAGTGTAATGGTTACTTTTACGTAAATGTAATCAAATGCAAAATAAGTAAAAATCTAATTCAGAATCAAAGAAAATATACATATTCAAGGTAAATAACTCTAGTCACCCCCACCCATCATGTGGCCACACTCAATATATCTCTGTCAGCACTTCCTGTGCTTAATAGTGCTTCATTTCAAGGTCCATCTTTTTCTCTTTTGATGCCAGCAGACCTCAGCAGCCAATGGACCGTAATTTAGTTGAATCTACTAAATGTGCATATTACAAAAACAAATAATGTATTTTTACAAGTTTACATAAATCCGAGTATGATATTGTGCCATCATTTATATGTTTGTGTGTAAACTAAAAAAAACTCAAACAACTAAAACATGTTGTGTACAGTGTTGGTGCATGGGCTTACAATTTTGTCGCTGTATGGATACTAGTGCAGCCATCACTACCGTACATCCAAGTCCCTTTGTACGGACCATGCAATTACTGCTCTATATTACATTGCTGTGACAATTTTCTTCTCTTTGTCAAGCCTCTTCTCATTAGTATCTTGTTTTTTTGCAAACTTAACCATGTTTAGCTGAAAGTTTCCATCACTGAAGAAGTTGATGACTGAATGAAAGCTTTATTCATTGTTATGTTTTTGTTTATACTGTTCCAAAGGCGATGTCCAAACTGCTGTCACACCCCTGTAATAATATTTTACTGGAGGGAAAAAAGTCTTTCATTCAGAAGAGCACCACATGGAAACAGAAAGCTTGCTGCAGATGTGATCACAGTAATGACGGAGCCATTTCTGAGTTGGGAACAGTCCAATAATTACACACAAAAATATGCAATTGTTATGTTATTAGAAAAATAGTTGTCATATAATATTTTAAAGTATGGCGTCATATTAAAAGACTCATTGGTCAGAACAGATAAGTCTCTGCCTTGAAAAATACAGAGATAAAGCACTGTTAGAGCAATGCCTCAAGAAGCAGCAGACAGTATTCACAGATTAATGCAGTTAAGTCTTAGTAGTGAGGCCATGACCAATTGATTATCAAGGTCATTTGCGCTGGGAGTTTTGACCTCAAGCAAGGATTTAACATTGCTCCATACTGAGTTCTCTCATCCTTATTAGATAGTTGGACGGCATTGGATTTTCTGGTCAAAAACTTTGCACCAACTTCTCTTCATAGTATCACTCATTAATAAATTTGGTTCACTCTCAAGCCAACAAACGCCTTAAAGTATTTACTATTGAAACTATACACTGATCTCCTTAGAGACAGAATGGGGCCACGTTTTATGAGTTTATTTTTTCTTCTCTTTTAAAAAGCAGAGAATTGTTATGGAGATGGTAGTCATGTTAAATGCTCAAAAAACAGATGCAACTAAGAAATAAATGCTTAAAGTGTCTCAAAAGAAAAATATTATATGTTTTTGATATTTCTTGATAATGGTTAATTGTTATATTTATATTATATATAATTATTAAAATGATTTGTTTTCATTTTCAGTTTCCATGTATGTCCCTTAAGGTCGTAATGGCTTGCAGCATAACATCCAGCAATGTCCAAACAAAATACATACTGTCACATGCAACAATACAGTTGCGGGAAAAACTCTGTGCACCCTTTAACATTTTCCATAGTTCTGCATTAATATGACGTAAAATATAGTACTTTTTCAAGCAAGTCCTAAGATGATACCCTACAAAATGAACTATACTGTGTTTTACTTCATTTTACTGCCCCCACATTTTAAGTAGCAGTTTAGCAACATTTAATGCCAGATTTAATGGTTTAACGGCTTAATTAAATTCCTGTATTGAATCTATTATCAGTAAATGCAGCAGCTCGATTGTATTGTATGATAAAACAATTTTTTTTTGTACAAGAAAAAGTAAATAAGCAATGACTGATATTTATTTTTTCTTGTTTTCTTGCAGTTTCACCCTTCTGTGCCATCAATCAACATCATTGAAGTCTGAGAAGAAGGAAACCAAACTTAAAATCCTATCTCTTCTACCATCAGTTTATTTTGACCTTTCTCTGATGAGGGGATAAAAGGAGAAAAACATGAGCCTTCTGTCGGGCGTTAGCAGCAAAAAAAGTGTTGAAAAAATACATACCTGCATGCACCCAATATTTGTAGGAAAATATAACATTAAACTACAGATACAAATTTTGAACCTCATCCAGTAACCCTATACAAATCCATGCATCAATACATAAACACCACACAGTGACTATAAAATCCTACTCCTGTGGGTTTATTGTACATAAATTAATGTTAACCCATGGTACAGGTAACATTGATGTCTTTGCCAGGTGCTTGGTATATTACTGCAATACAATACACACAAAACAACCTATCATCTCTGGGAAGTCTGTCTTAGTGACTTTAAATAAGCAGTGTATTTTTGATAATGGCATGCGCAATTAGATACCACCTTCACCTGTTATAGACAAGCGCAAATAGTCTTAAAAACTGCCTGGTCACAATTATATAGTATTTTCTGAGTAAAGTGAGTAGATTAATGAGGAGAAAATGCAAATACATGAATCCAAAATTAATTTCTAAGAACCTAAACCACTGCATTTCTCAGTTTTTGTCATAATATTAATTAAAATTAAACTGCCATTGTCTGGATAGCAATGTATTTTTCATACTTCATATAAAACAAACAAGTCTGCACAGTATTTCATTCATTTCCTAATAAAGTTGCATGCAAATTATTTGCGTGTAGAATACCCTTTGATGTGCATTCTAAGTAAGATGCCAGAAATGGAGAATTAAACATGACTGCAGTATGGTACTCTGCTCTTTTATCTTCTTTTAGATAATGGCATTCTCATTTATCATCCAGTGTTTTATTTTACATCTTGTATATTTCCTGCCAATTGTATTTCCTGAAGTGTAAACTAAACCTTCTTTTGAATGTCCCATTACTAAATTAAAGCTAATAAACTTTCTCTAACTGAAATGCAGAAATCATTTAATGTTGCACAAATTGCACTTTGACACATAAAATTCTCATCAATGTCACAAAGATGCATGGTTTGCATTAAATGGTGGCCAAGACTTACACTAGAAAAGTGCATTTCATGCACAAATTGCTTGGCAAGCCTCTTCACAAAAAGTGTTTTAATGCAAGTAATAGTCTCCAAGAGCTAAAAATTAGCTTGTTAATGATATGGTAGCAAAATGTGCAATATGCTTGAAAAATGAGACACTGATTTAATATCCTCAGTATTATTTTGTTCATATAATGGTGCCCTAATGCTGCTATATCGGGGACAAACTGAGTTCAGGAATATTATAACCACATCACGTCAGTAGTTACCATGGCCATAAAAAGCATTAAAATATGTGAACACATCAGCACGTCATAGCATTGATCATATTACTGATGTTAGCATAATGGTGACAGGATGTTAGCATAATTGGGAATTAACCAGTAGGACCACTCCCTCCATGACCATCACCATCTAACAAGTGGTAACCAAAATGCATGGGAAAGTGATAAGCTATCACAGCATGATAGTGAGTATAGGAATAGTGACAGTGGAAAATGGAGAATAGACCTTTAAGTTTTCCACTTTCAAACATGGTAAATTATGCTGATCATTCTGACAAACCAGGTTATTGCTCCATTATTATTATTAGGACCTAATGCCACGCCTACACCATGGCTTTAATTCTTGACAGACCCTAACCTAGCTTAAGACATCATGTTATTAATAAACCTAACACTGGTATTTATGTATAGCTGGCAGGGGGCACATGCAAACTGTTTAATGAAAATTACAATCCCCTCTTAGGAGTAGCGATTCTTGTGAAAATGGAAAAGTGCCCATAAAATGACAAACTGTGACCTCATTCCAGGAGCACAATTTGGGTGAAGACTCACTAGGTGACGTGTGTGCAAGTTTGATTAAATTCTGACAAATACTGTAGCAGGAGTAGTTTTTCTTGTAAACTGTGGATTAATGGACAGATGGACAGAGGGACAGACAGAGGGATGGACATACAATGGACAGTTCCTTGTGGCATTAGCTCATTAGTCCTTTGGTTGAATGAGCCAAAAATCTCACTAGTATAAAAGGAACATATATTTTTACATGCCCCAAACCTCAACAAAATCTTAGATCTCAACTTTAATATCATCTTACTTAGCTTTCTACCTGATTTTATGATTATTTTTTTCTTCTTTGCTACAAATTACCATTTATAGTCTTAAATCTACATACAATAGTGTTCTCTAACTGATAGGAGAGACAAGGTCACGTGATACAACTGGGACTGTTATATTATGTAAGGGATTTGGAGGGGATAAGGTCGCATATTTTTAAAGCCCTTCAAGAGGTAACCCTTGAGTCAGCTAGACAAATGGCTGATGCTCCTCTTTGACATAAGACAAAAGCTCACTAAAAATCCATGGATTGATGTCATAGTATGAGTTTGTCCAAAACCTACCTACAGCAAATCAAGGAGTAATCTCTGGGGCTGAAAAGGTAGCCAACATAGATGTGACAAAACTATAGTTCCTTCAATGATCACTTGAGGCTGGCTCCAAAACCGAGTCAATCCTCACAGAGTTTGATATTACAATCTGTACTTTTCAGCAGAAATAAACACATTCAAACCCCGGTCCAAAAACACTTTTTGTGTTTATGGCTAATTTTCCCCTTTTTGACAGCTGTATCAGAATCAGATTACTTTCCTTAGGGGGATATTACTTGCGTGTATGGGGGAAGAATGTTTTCATTCATTTAAATTTAATTAAGAGTAAATAATCATGAATTGCAGTGGTGTGACCACATTGACTAACAGGTGGATGTTGACAGAGACAGCTGTAAATATTTCTGCTTGGTTTCACTTCTGTTGGATCTCTGTTTGCAGGAGTTGGTGGATTTGGAGGCATTTTTCATGCAAGTATCTTATAAACAACATAGGATTGTATTTTAGCACATTTTAGCAGGTTTACACACTTGTCTTACAAGCTAAAGGTCCCAGGTTTAATTCCAGGTGGGGGTGCAAGCCTCTGCCAATTTACCAGTGCAGATTAATCTGCTGTGGTGACCCCCTTGGGGAGAATACAAGGTAGCAGCCGAAGAGACATTTTATCAAGTATCTATATCATGTAGTCATACAGTACACTCTGTGGATGCAGCTTGCTAACCAAGCTACCTCTTGTCCAAATAAGGTTACTTCCAGCTGGTAACTTTATAATTCTAAAGTCAAGACTTCAAAATGGTGCTTAACAAACTAATGGCGCCTACATTCACCACTTCTATCCTGTGTATGGTACAAAAACATAAATACACATGAAGTAACTGTATCTATAACTGCCACTCGTAATTATAAAAAACCTAATCCGTTAAAGATGGTCACTATGAAATCTTAAAACAACTTAGAACAGTAGGTTAACTCACCAACAGCTGCTACATTTATTTATAATGAGCCTGAGGTTATGAAACTGCTTGCTACAGTACTTCACAGAACAAATTCAATGAGCCATTTCACTTAGCCTTTAAACTAAATTGTTCCTAATCAAAAATGTAATTACACTGAAGTATCTCAGAATACAGCACTCCTTAAAATAGAAAGAGATTACACTGTCCTAGGGATTAATAGGCAATATTGTATTCCCTCTTAACTCACTCTCAGTTCAGCTCAGCAGACAACTTTTATTAGTTGTCCAGGTGATTTATGGGCTGTTAGGGCCAAGTGGTTAGATTTTAGGTGTGATTCAGAGATCCAGGGATATAGTGTGTCTATAAATAAATAAATCTATAAATATCAGGTTTGCATTGGCGTCTACTGTCATTCTTGTATAACTTGGTCTTATTTTTCCAATATTAGGTCTCTCCTCTGCGTCAGCACTGCAGCCAAAATAGATAGACAAAGAAGATCTATAGAAGTACAAATTCATAACAACTTTAATGATATTATTCAGGTCTCCATGGTGGTTTAAAGTTTTTCAGTAGAAAAAGGTTTGTTTAAAACTGCTGTTACTGTGTGTTCTAAAAGTCTGTTTTGAGAAGCACATTAATATTGGCCCCACATTTGCACTGCATATACATTAGTAGGAAAAGCAGAAATGAAACACTGGTGGTTTGCAGGCATGTATTAAAAAGCCTACACATCTATATGAGTAACTACAGCAGTAAATATGTTAAAAATGAAATGCAGGTTATTGCCCTCCCTATGATAACAATCTTGGCTGCAGTAAAGCAGCAGCGTGTCTGACCTCCACAAGTCACTCCCTACAGAGTCGCAGTATCAAACGGTACAACTATTACCGACACAATATTAAGCCATTAGAGCAGGGCGGGACACCTTATCAGTCACTAATTAGCCATTATAAAATTGTGTTAAATAGCCAATTAGTAATCAATTACACACTTATGAATACTAAATGAGCTGTTCATTTCCAGATCCCCAGACACAAAGGACAAATATAACACTGGTAATGAACATATCCCCCAAAGTTAAACAGTCATTCTAAATTTGGAATGACTGTTTAACTATATCAAGTGATATATTATTTTGTACTATAAAACTAAATGAAAAGAAGCAAGGAGGAAAAACTTTGTCTTTCTCCATCTTATCGGACCTTAATTTAATGTCTAGGTCCAGAGGTGATTTTGGTTATTGCTTAGGAAGCAAAACAATGACAGAGCACTTTTAACAGCAAACTATTCACTGCTGCTATAAAAAAAAAGTGTGGTAATGCAACTGAATACTCTTTCATCATTAAAGGATTTCACTAAAGTGTTCTAAATTGTATAGTTCTTTTTCCTGCATCAGGATTTAACTGACTGCTGCAGACTGCTAACATGATATACAGGTAGTCTGCAGTGAGCTGTCAAAAATCACCAAAGAGACCTGAGAACATTTAGACATATTGACGTCACTGACTGAGCATCTCCATGCACTAGTATGATCACCAAAACAAAGCCTTTGCTGTATCAGCCCCAAATTCATACATATATAATACCACAGGGACAGATGCAGCCTGCTAACAATGCTGTTGTTGTCAATGCAATGATACAATACAATAACACAGAGTGGTTTTTAAATCTCCAGCGAGTTCTCTGAAAATATCAAATTAGAGTTTTTTGCTGTTTTTCTTTGTTACTCATAACAGGCTGATCTCTTTTCTGAGGAAGGGCCAGGTGCTTCAATTTTTGCTCACCCACAGTCAATGATTTCTGATCTGCCATACTGTGTTTTCATCATAGTAAAGTCTTCTTTGAAACCAAAATTTCCATATCATGATTCACACAGGTAAACTAAAACAGATGACAGGTCATGTTTTATAATATGAATTATTTGATTAGTCACTTATACATACATCAAGCTGGTAGTCGTCTGCATACTGAGTCATACTGCCCTGAATCTCTTATATTTTAACATTGAGAGTGAAATGGTAAATTGTCTAATACTGACTTTACAAAAAACACTTTGTGTCAGAGCTGATTCTCTTTCCCACTTCCCACTAAACAGTCTGATAATGACATTGGAGGCACCCTGCATGATGCAGCTTAGAAATTAATTTGTCTAAACAAACACTCTGTTAGCTGACAGAAACACATGCACACAGAGCTGATTAGACTGGGTTTTTGTAAAAGGCTCAATGTGTGTGGGAAAAGCCCTTGACACTTCCTGCAAACTGATCCAGATGAGCTCGCACATCAAAATTCATTCTTTGAAGCACTTTTTCATAGCTGTGATCATTCTTCATATCATTAAAATAAATAATCAAGTTGTTAAAACTCTACAGCTACAGAATATTAAGAAAATCTTCCCTCAGATCTCAGATACTGTTTCGATTATCGATTCATCTGGCAAGTTTATGATGTTGTATACAGAATTATCACTGACCATCATCATGTTTGGTTATGCAAAATATTTTAAAAGGCCAAGATAGCTCAATTGCACCAAATTTGCACAATTATCTATAAATCCACCACAATTAAACAGACAAGAATTGAAGTTTTCTGTGAGTTTCAGCCGAGATAAATCTTTGAATAGAATCAGGAGTTATAAATAAACCAACTAATGTGTACACTATTTTAAAATAACTTCAACTTAAATTTACATTTTCAGTTAGGGTCAATATATTTAGAATTCCACGTAGAATAAAATCAATTTTCATTTCAAAATAATTTAGCAGTGTGACGAAGTGATGCTGTGTGAAATAACCAAATAAAGCTACACACCAGAGGTGAGTACAAGAGGGGTTGCTCTGGTTAAATTTTATACCCTGCTAATAATATTATGTTACGTCGACATATAGTGTACTCATAAATATGTATGTCAGCCAGACTTCACAATGGCATTTTTATCACTAATCAAAAATATTCACCAGATATTTGGTGTGCATATTTTAACCTTTAATCAGTCAATGGAAGTGGACTGAGTGAATAGACATATTGATTTGATCGTGGCAGTCAGACAGCCAAACAAGAACATGCCCTTGATTTTGATTGATCAGTGAGCCAGCAAATGTTTGAGAAGATATTTATGAGTTGAAATTGCAGACAAATCAGAAGAAAGCGAAAATTACTTAAAGAGAAAATACAAAAATGCTTAATTTGGTCTGCCTGTCTGCACACTAAACTGCTACTTAATGGCCTCTTTTGAAGATTTGTTAAACTTACTACTAAATTATGGAGCAATTTTAGAATCAAACTGATATTCTACAAAAATGAAACAGTGCAAGCATACTCTTTGCTATTTTTAAAGACTTATAATATTTTGTGGGCTCAGAACTTCACAAGTTGATTTGCATTCTGTGCACAACAGACCCTAACCCAGCTGAAGACATTATTATTGCCATAAATAAACATAATGACAGATTTTATGTTTAGATAACAGAGGGTCACAAGTAAACACTCATTTTGTGAGCATTACAATCCAGAACATTACTCTAAGGAGTCAGTGACCAGTAGTGGCAGAGGAGTATTGATTCTTGTGAAAATGGAAACATGCAAGCATACTGTTTGGCATTCTCCAAAAAGAATCTTACCAATTGAACAGTAAAACACTGGATTCTGCAAATAGGTTTCTTAATCATGTAATTAAAATAACAGTTCAGCACAATGCAGCATTTGTACAAAGTCCTTTATTATGCATAAATATGTAGGAAACCGTAACAGCTTCAAAATTCTGTACACATTTTTACACAGATTAGGACAACTGCTTGTGATTTATAGACAAACTGCTTGTTAACATAATATCACATCACTGCTGGAAACCCACTATTTGCATAGATAGAAAATAAGCACCTTGGTTAAGTAAACTCATACTCTAAACATCAGGGTTTATTCGTGGTAATACTACAGTAGCTTATTTGATAATTCTTAGCTTTCCTAGCTAAAACTCTTTGCTATTTTTAAAACCTTATAATTTTTTGTGGACTCAGAACCTCAGAAGTTGATTTGCATTCAGTGCACAACAGACTCAATTTGGCATGCTATACTTCCAAGTGCTGGCCTCTCCCCCCCTCCCAAAGACAAAATTCTCAGCTGTGCCAAAGAACTGCATCCTTTGCTGGCATTGCTGGGAATCTGCTCACATCAGTGCACTGTATACAGTATACTGGCTTTAATAAACGAAACTCGGAGGAGCTTGATGGAATTACATGTCACAATATAATTTATACAACATTTTTCTAAATTTTACATTATTTATTTTAAGAAGAATTTACACAAAACAATAATAATAATGATGAGCTTGATTTAACCCTATGTAGTACCACAGGTTTTATTAGAAGTTTCTCAGACTTTCACATCATTAACATGAAAAATACTTTACTGTGAAATCTGTTGTTTCTTATGTCTTTGGCCCAGTAATGGATTAATGGATTGCAGTGTGGGGAGTAATTGACATCTGAATGCCAGCAAAATGGCTGCAGAAACTCACTAGTTTCTAATTTTAAATACAGCTAGGGTCCAACTAACATTTATACTGCTTCTAAAATTAATTAAAAGGGGTTTGCAAGTCTGTCCACCGTCATTTTATTCAATTTCATGGTGCAATCTTTAATGATTACAAAACTGAATGCAATGTTTTATATTTAGCTGAACTAATCACTGTAAAGATCGCAATGTTACCTTCAGAAATATTTAGAATGGAAATTGCAAAGTCAAATTCAGAATTTGTAAAAGAATTAACCAGGACACCAGTGATGTATTAGCACATCTGAGCCATGATCCAATTCACAGGTTATTGTAATGTGTGCAGTACAGAAAGAAAGTGATACGTTTCCTTGTCACCGGTTGGCTGTATTACACAAACTTACAATTAAAATCCACTGAGGAGTCAAGGAGGATCACAAAAAGTCATGTCTAGGATGACGGCCTGATTCTTTACTGGCCCTAACCCAGCTGAAGACATTATTATCGCCATAAATAAACATAATGACAGATTTTATGTATAGATAACAAAGGGCCACAAGTAAACACTCTTTGTGATCATTACAATCCAGAACATTAGGAGTCATGACTCTTTTGAAAATGGAAAAGTGCTCGTAAAATGACAACTATGACCTTGATGTTGAGCTTCATCACAATTAGGTGGAGGTTAGTGATCACTGTGTGTAAGTTTTAGTAAAATCTGACCAGTAGTGGCAGAGGAGTAGTGAGGAGTCATGGAAACGTGGCCATAAGTTGACAAATATGACCTCAAAGGCGGTCATTTTGTATAAGTTTGGTTACATTCTGATCAATACTGTGGGAGGAGTAGTGATTCTTGTGAATTGTGGGCAACCAAACAAACACCTAACTACTGGTCCTTTGGCCAGATGAACTAATAGTAGAAGAAACCAGCTCTAAATGCACCTAATAGTTATCCGTTTCAAAATTCGACATTGTTATGATGAGCTCTGTTCCCCAAATACTCCAGGTGTAAAATACATTAGATTATTATCAGATTATTAACATTTGATGTGTCAGGTTGTACAAAGTTAAAACTATTGTTTTGTCTTTGTTATAACTGAAAACCACTTCAGATCTGAGAGCGCTTAGACAACAGTTGATCTCAAAAAATCACTTAATCACTGGATCAGCGGATACTTCAGCATTCACACAGAACTCGATGAATCAGTCAATGATGGATCTAAAAAAAAGCTGAGTACAGATGATTTGTGTGTGAGAATATGTGTTGACAGAAAATTACACCACACTGACAGTGCACTCTGCTGACCTTCAACCACACAATCAATACTAAAGTCAACCATCTTTGACATGCTATAGGCTATTTCTGATATCCATAAAATATGGTTTGCCTTTGAAATTGCAAGAGTTGGTATTTCAGCCTGTCAGAAATGAAACAATGTAATTAAGCTTCATGTCGTAACCCGATAAGCCATCCAATTATTCTGCAGCGGGTGTCATGACAACAACACAGAGCTCCCTGCTACCACCCGCCTACCACCGCCACAATTATTCTCAGTCATGATGCCATGAATACAGAGAATAAGACCACTTCAGGCAGACTGTGGCACAACATAATATCCCCTTGACAACAAAAGTCATTTGAGCGGGGGATAAAAATAAACTTTACATCTAATTAAAAATAAACAAAATTAAAACACATTTGATCTATAATAACATTTGGACTTAATCATTTTTACTCATGAAAAAAGTGGTTGAGAGAAAAGGAAATTGAAACATTGCAGTTAAAAGAGGAAAATGTGAACTATGTAAATTAATGTAACAAGTGTTTACTGACTGATTTTTTTTTGTTATTTAATAATTATTTACATCATGTGGCTATACTGAAAAAATAAAGCAAATCCCGCAGTAGTAAAATTCACAATCATTTAAAGCTGTACATACTGTCTAACCTAATGCAAAACATACAAGCATCTACACATTCACATCTCAGCAAGAGTGATAGATATTAAAAAAACACCCACGTGTGTCAAGCCCTGATTCTATTCATCCTACTTCATTTATAACGATACATTATGCACACATACAGCTTTGACCGTGAAAAAATAAAGCATATGGAAA